>ML350814.1:0-10298 GCA_005239505.1 Nicotiana paniculata
AATTAATTGATTTATTGTGATTTTTATGGGACGGTATGACGAGTAAAAATCACATGCTCACAAGCAACTTCAACCAATTTCCTAAGTCTCAATTTAATCCGTTAAGCACCCGAAACTCACTCGAGGCCCCCGGGACCTCAACCAAACATACCAATCAATCCTAAAATACCACACGAACTTAGTCGAGCTCCCAAACAACCTCAAACAACGATAAAATCACGAATCATCCTCCGATTCAAACTTAAAGAACTTGAAATTTCCAAATTCGACAATCGATGCCGAAACCTATCAAACCACGTCCGATTGACCCCAAATTGTGCACACAAGTCACATTTCACCCTACGAACCTACTCCAACTTCCAAAATCAAAATCCACTCCTGATATAAAAAATTACACTGCCGACCAAAATCTCCAAAACTTCAACTTTCATCATTTCAAGCCTAAATAGGCTACGGACCTCCAAAACACAATCTGAATGCGTCCCTTAGTCCAAAATCATCTAAAGGAGCTAACGGAGCCGACGAAACTCCATTCGTCTTCACATAGTTCCGAATATGGTCCAAATCTTAAGGCTTAAGCTCCCGTTTTAGGGACTAAGTATTCCAAAACACTCAAAAATCCAAAACGAAACTTCCTGGCAAGTCACCATAGCAGAAATAGATACAGGGAAAACAGTTAATAGGGGATCAGAGCTATAACTCTCAAGACGATCGGCCAGGTCGTCACATCCTCCCCCTCTAAAAATAATCGTTCGTCCTGGAACGAGTATAGAGGCATACCTGAAGCTATGAAAAGATGAGGATAACGGATGCGCATATCCTGCTCGGTCTCCCAAGTCACCTCCTCGATCGGCTGACCCCTCCACAGAACCTTTACTGAAGCAATGTTCTTTGACCTTAGCTTTCTGACCTTCCTGTCCAAAATAGCCATTGGATCCTCAACATAAGATAGATCCTTATCCAACTGGACTGAGCTAAAATCCAATACATGAGCCGGATCATCGTGATACTTTCGGAGCATAGAAACGTGGAATACCGGATGAAATCCTGCTAGGCTGGGAGGTAAGGCAATCTCATAAGCAACCTCCTCAACATGCTACAACACCTCAAAAGGACCAATGTACCTCGAGCTCAGCTTGCCCTTCTTCCCGAACCTCATAATGCCTTTCATAGGCGATACCTGAAGCAAGACCCGCTCTCCAACCGTGAATGCCACATCACGAACCTTCCAGTCTGCATAACTCTTCTGTCTGGACTGGGCTGTGTGAAGTCTATCCTAAATCACATTCACCTTATCCAGGGTATCCTAACCAAGTCTGTACCCAATAACCGGCTCGAAACAACCCACTAGGGACCGACACCGCCTACCATATAGAGCCTCATACAGTGCCATATGAGTGCTGGACTGATAACTGTTATTGTAGGCAAACTCCACAAGTGGCAAGAACTAGTCCCATGACCCTCTAAAATCCATCACACACACACGGAGCATATCCTCTAGTATCTGAATAGTGCGCTCAGACTGCCTATTCGTCTGAGGGTGAAATGTTGTGCTCAGCTCCACTCTAGTACCCAACTCCTGTTATACGGCTCTCCAAAATAGTGATGTAAATTGCGTACCCCAGTCAGAGATAATAGATACTGGTACGCCATGAAGCCTGACGATCTCATAGATGTAGATTCGAGCCAGCTGCTCGGAAGAATATATAGTCATCACTTGAATGAAATGAGCTGACTTGGTCAGCCTATCCACAATCACCCTAATAGCGTCGAACTTCCTCGAAGTCCGCGGGAGCCCAACTACGAAATCCATGGTGATCCGCTCCCACTTCCATTCTGGGATCTCTAACCTCTGAAGCAAGCCACCTGGTCTCTGATGCTCCTACTTAACCTAATGACAGTTGAGACACTGAGCCACAAACCCAACTATATCCTTCTTCATCCTCCTCCACCAATAGTGTTGCCTCAAATCCTGGTACATCTTCGCGGCACCCAGATGGATGGAATACCGCGAGTTGTGGGCCTCCTCAATAATTCAACTTCCGAAGCCCATCCACATTGGGCACACATATTCAGCCCTGCATCTTTAACACACCATCATCACCAATAGTCACATCTCTAGCATCACCTCGCCGAACCCTGTCTTGAAGGACGAGCATATAGGGGTCATCATACTGATGCTCCCTGATACGATCATAAAGAGAAGACTGAGAGACCACGCAAGCCAACACTCGACTCGACTCGACTCAGAAATATCCAATCTCAAAAACTAGCTGGCTAAGGCCTGAACATCCAATACTAAGGGTCTCTCTGCTGCTGGAAGATATGCTAAACTCCCCAAACTCTCCGCCCAGTGACTCAAAGCATCGGCCACCACATTGGCCTTCCCCGGGTTGTACAAAATGGTGATGTTATAATCCTTAAGTAGCTCCAACCACCTCCGCTGACGCAAGTTAAGATCCTTTTGTTGAACAGGTGCTACAAACTCTGGTGAACGGTGTAGATCTCACAAGGCACACCTTACAGATAGTGCCGCCAAATCTTCAGGGCGTGAACAATAGCTGATAACTCAACATCGTGGACAGGATAGTTCTTCTCATGCACCTTAAACTGTCTTGATGCGAAGGCAATCCCCCTCCCGTCCTGAATCATCATCGCGCCAAGACCAATCCGCGAAGCATCACTATATACGGTGTAAGACCCCGAACCTGTAGGAAATAGTAATACTAAGGCTGTAGTCAAAGTTGTCTTGAGCTTCTGAAAGCTCTCTTCACAATCCTATGTCCACTTAAACGGAGCACCCTTCTAGGTCAGCCAGGTCATAGGTGCCGCAATAGATGAGAATCCCTCTACAAAACGACGGTAATACCTCGCCAAGCTAAGAAAACTGCGGATCTCCGTAGTTGATGATGGTCTAGGCCAGCTCTACACTACCTCCATCATCTTCGGATCCACTTTGATCCAATCACTAGATAGTACGTGACCTAAGAATGCCACTGAATCTAGCCAAAACTCACACTTAGAAAATTTTGCATACAACCTCATCTCTCTCAAAGTCAGAAGCACAATCCTCAGGTGTTGCTCATGATCCTCCCGAGTTTGGGAGTACATTAGAATGTCGTTAATGAACACATTGATGAAAGAGTCAAGATAAGGCCGGAACACACTATGCATCAAATGCATAAAGGCTATTGGGGAATTGGTCATCCCGAAAGACATGACAAGAAACTCATAGTGACCATATTTGGTCCTGAAAGCAGTCTTCGAGATATCTGGCTCCCGAATCTTCAGTTGATGATAGCCTGAATGCAAGTCAATCTTGGAAAACACCATGTCACCTTGTAACTGGTCAAATAAGTCATCAATACGAGGCAATGAGTACATATTCTTCATTGTAACCTTGTTCAGCTGGCGATAATGAATACACATACACATAGAACCATCCTTTTTCTTCACAAACAAGACCGGAGCACCCCAAGGTGACACATTGGGACGAATGAATCCCTTATCAAGAAACTCCTACAGTTGCTCCTTCAACTCAGGAGGATCCATACGGTAAGGAGGAATAGAGATGGGCTGAGTGCCCATCAACAAATCAATGACAAAATCAATATCTCTGTTGGGCAGCATTCCCGTAAGATCAGCTGGAAATATATGGGAAATATCTCATTACTGGGACTGACACAACTGTAGGGGTATCGATACTGACATCTCTCACATAGGCCAAATACGCGTCACAACCCTTCTCAAGCATTCATTGAGCCTTAAGAAATGAAATAACTCTGTGGGTTGTATACGCTAAGGTACCCCTCCACTCTAATCATGGTAAGTCTGGCATAGACAGCGTCACGGTCTTAGTATGATAATCAAGAATAGCATAATGGGCCGACAAGCAGTCCATGCCCAAGATAACATCAAAATCTACCATGCTGAGAATAAATCGGCTCTGGTCTCAAAACCACTAAGAGCAATCAAACACGACCTATATACTAGGTCTATAACAAGAGAATCTCCCACTGGAGTAAACACATAAACAGGGGAACTCAAAGAATCCCGGATACGCCAAAATGTGGAGCAAAATAAGAGGACACATATGGATATGCAGATCCTGGGTCAAATAATATCGACACATCTTTATGACAAACTAGAACAATACCTGTTATGACAAAGTAGGAAGCAATTTCCTCTGAATGAGCTGGAAGAGAATAACCTAGCATGGCCTCCCCCTCTAGGGTGACCACGACCTCCTCGACCTCCACCTCGAGTTGGCTAAGAAGGTGGGGTGGTAACTGGTGTTGGAAGCATGGACGGAGGACCCAGTGGAGCATGTGGTGGCTGAGAAACCTGTGGAGGTGCACCCCTCCTAATTCAGGGACAATCCCTCACCATATGGAGAGTGTCTCCAAACTCAAAACAACCCCTCAGAGGACGTATCCGTTGTGACTGACTCGGGCCTGACCTGCTGGACTGGCCGCTAATAACACCCTGAGTAGGAGGCACGCTAGATATTGGCGGTGCATAATAAGGCTCCTGGGGCCTGGAAGGAGTTAAACACCACTAGCGATTGGAAGAGCTGAATGAACGGGGCAACTCACATAACCCCTACCATGGCGAGCTGCTGGGGCACGAGCTCTAAAATAATAACCAGTCTCCCGAGACCTCCTGGTCTCTCTCTCCTCTCTGTCCCGAGCAAGCATGCCCTCCACCCTCCTAGCAATACTCACGACCTGCTGATAAGAGATATCAATCTCCAACTCCCTGGCCATACTGGTCCTGATTCTGGAGTGGAGTCCCTCAATAAAGCGATGAATCCTCTCCAGAACTGTGGGAACCAAGTTCGGTGCATGTCGGACCAACTCAGTGAAATGGACTACGTACTCTGACACAATCATATAAGCTTGGCGTAACTACTCAAACTCTGCGCACCATGCATTCCTGGGGATCTAAGGAACATACTCTCTCAAAAACATGTCCGAGAATTGAGTCCATGTGAGTGAGGCTGCCTCGTCCAGACTACTCAGCTCATAAGCACGCCACCACTGATAGGCTTCTCCTCTAAGCTAGAAAGTGGTGAAAGAAACCCCACTCTTCTCCGCTATGCCCATAGTACGGAGAATTCGATGACACTTCTATAGAAAACCTTGAGCATCATCTGAAGCTAATCCACTAAAAGTAGGTATGTGGTACTTCTTGTGCCTCTCAAGTCTGAGCTGCTGTGCCTCAGAAGCGGCTCCCCTGGTCTCATATGAACCGGAGTTACCGACGGCATAGGAATAAACTCTATGGCCTGATCAACCTGGACCCTCTGCTCAGGAGTGCGGGCTGCGGGAGTCTATGCCCCTCCCCCGTCCTGAGATATGGAGGGAGCTAGTGGGATCAATCCAGCCTGAGCTAAGGTTCTGAACATGCTCATGAACTGGGCTAGAGTCTCCTGGAGGGCAGGTGCGGCAATAGGAACCTCCGGTGCCTGCCCTCCAGCTGGAGCTGATAGGGGCTCCTCCGTCGCAGCTCGCGCGGGTGCTCTGGCTACATCTCATGGTCGTCCCATACCCCAGCCCCAGCATCTGGCGGCTCTAGTAGGGGGCTCGGGTGCCTGATCGTCAGATCTCCGGGTATAGGTCCTCACCATCTGTGAGAAAGAATAGAATAGAGAATTTTAGAGTTTTATGTGAATAACTCGCACGACAAGGAAATAAAAGAAGTATGATTGTTCCTAACAGTTCCACAGCTTTCCGAAGATAAGTGCACACGTCTCCATACCAATCCGCGAGACTCTAATAAACTGGATTTTGACTCACGATACATATGAACCTAGAGCTCAGATACCAACTTGTCACGACCCAAATTCTCCCTCCGTGAATTATCATGATGGTACCTAGTCTCTACGACTAAATAAGCCTAACACTTTGCGGAAATGAAATAAAAGCATGAACATTAACAACTAACAGTAATACTAATCTAAATAAGAAATTGAATGTCGCTCGGCATATACAATTAACAACTTCTGAAATGTACAAAACACTCCCAAGACCCGGAACACCGTAAGTCACAATCTACTAAGAAGTCTTAATTGTTCTAGACATCATTTTCTATAGAAATAAGGGAAGAATGAACATATGGTCATAGAAGGGGACTCCGAGGATCTACAGGCATGGGCAGATGTACCTTGCAGTCTCCAATAAGTAGCAGCGACTGCAACTAGTAATGGGGCTAGTGAGAAGAACCTAGATCTGCACACGAAAACATGTGCAGGAAAGGGCGTGAGTACACCACAATGGTACCCAATAAGTGCCAAGCCTAACCTCAATTGAGTATTGACGAGGTCAGGTCAGGGCCCTACAGGTATATAAGTAATAAAGTAAGACAAGAATGAAATATCACAGTAAAATAAAGACTGGAATCAAACAAGAAAGAAATCATAGAAAGATAACAGCTCAGTACACAGAAATGCGATAGGGGATCTTCTGAGATACTGTCTCGTAGTCCAAAACGCAAATGTGTAGGGGGATCTCCCGAAATACAATTCCGTAGTCCCAAAGTATATATGCAAGACAGGGGGATCTCTCGAATATCGTTCCGCGGTCCCAAAGTAAATATGCAGAATAGGGGGATCTCCTGAAATACCGTTCCGTTGTCCTAAAGTAAATATGCAGCCCAAACAATAGAATTCAATAATTACAACACAAAATTCTACAATTTAGCCTAAGTAAATTTTAAGGGAAAATAAGTAAATTCACTAAACATGTTGCACGTAGTTCAGATAAACAGTTAAGGCAAGTAAGCATGCTATTTTAGACTAACATGATACTACACATGCTGATAAGATTCAAATAAGAAGGAAAACACAGGTTATTACTTAGTAGAAATAGGGTTTTTACAACAATTAGTCTGTGTGCATACTCGTCACTTCACCTATACGACACTCATATAACAAAAACAGTACCAATCCTAATGGGAGTTTCCTCAGACAACGTTAGGAAAGCCACTTACCTCGAACCAAGCTCAAATCAATCTGAAACAACGCTCTTTCCACGAAAATCCAACTCTGAATGGCCCAAATCTAGCCAAAATCAATTACATAACATAAATACAACTACAAGGAGCTAATCTAGCAAGTGAAATCAAAGCTAAAGCAAGAAATTGAAAATTCGCCCCAAAAGCCTCCCCGGGCCCAAATATTGGAATCAGGTAAAAGTCACTAAATATAAACACCCATTTACTCACGAGTTCACTCGTAACAAAATTATCCAAATCCAATGTCTAAATCCCAATAAAAACTCAGAAATTCGGTTGAAGGACTTTTCCCCTATTTTTGCCCAACTTTGTCACCCCACTTTCCTTAATTAAATGAAGTAAACAACAATATATAATTGAAATACAACCAACATCGAGTTAGAAATCATTACCCCAAAGCTCTCTGTGAAAATCCCTCAAACAATCGTCAATTCCCGAGCTCCCAAGTCCAAAATTGAAGAATGAACTCAAACCCGCGATTTAGCCCCTTTTCTGCCAGTTAAATCGCACATGCAGTTAATTACCCACTTCTGCGGTCCTGCACCTGCGGAAGAACCATCACATGTGCGAAAACAACTTAAATGAACTGGGACCGCATCTGCGAGCACCGGTCCGCACCTGCGAGCCCGCTCCTGTTGTCCCCCAATCGCTTTTGCGCATCCGCTTCTGCGGACAACTCGCTGCACCTGCGGCCCAGATGGACAAGACCCAAATACGCATCTGTGACTCCATAGACGCATATGCAACTCCATAGCTGCTTCTGCGGCTCCGCACTTGCGGCCCAATGTGCGCAGGTGCGGTTACACCAGATACAACAACTTCAACCAATTTCCTAAGTCTCAATTCAATCCTTTAAGCACCCTGAAACTCACCCGAAGCCCTCGGGACCTCAACCAAACATACCAATCAATACTAAAACACCACACGAACTTAGTCGAGCCCTCAAACCACCTCAAACAACGCTAAAATCATGAATCATCTTCCAATTCAAACTTAAAGAACTTGAAATTTCCAAATTCGACAACCAATGTTGAAACCTATCAAACCACGTCCGATTGACCCCAAAATTTTCACACAAGTCATATTCAACCCTATGAACCTACTCCAACTTCTGGAATCAGAATCTGATCTCGATATCAAAAACTCAGTTGCCGACCAAAATCTCCAAAGCTTCGACTTTTGCTATTTCAAGCCTAAATAAGCTACGGACCTCCAAAACACAATCTGAATGCGTCCCTAAGTCTAAAGTCACCTAACGGAACCAATGGAACTCCATTCTGAAGTCATCTTCATACAGTTCTGACTGCAGTCCAAATCTTAAGGCTTAAGCTCCCGTTTTAAGGACTAAGTGTCCCAAAACACTCCAAAAACCAAAACGAAACTTCCCGGCAAGTTACAATAGCAGAAATAGATACGGGAAAAATAGTTAATAAGGGATCGGGGATATAACTCTCCAGACGACCGGTCGGGCCGTCACTGACCCTTATTGAGAAATATCAATTTTGAATCAAACAGTCTCAGGATCGAGCCATCCCTTAATTGAGAGATCCCTGATCTACCATCAATTAGAATGAAAATGAGGTCAGCTCGACTAATTTAATTTGGAATTGGAATAATAAATTCATTGATTACTTGCAGAATGGTACATTACCCAAAGACAAGAACGCTCTCGACAACTCTAAGTGTGTCTCATCTCGTACTACCTTGTTGAAGGAGAATTATATTTGAGAACATTCAAGGGTCCCAAAGCTAAAATTCAACAAAGACCCAGACAACCAGAATATATGATGTGAGAAATTTATAAAGAGAGCATTGAAAATTACTCCAATAATAAGGTTTTAAATTGAGAACTCATCAAAGCAGTATGACTAACTCAAATCTAGATATGGCATGATCCTCGAAAATATTTTAGAACCTCTGTAGTTCCCGACCAGAGTAAAAAAATATTTGATAAAAAGAGCTCTGGTACCGTCCCTATGTTGGAACTGGACCATTTGAAAGTCCATCAACATCGAAATTAGCTAATACTACTGGGGACTATTACTAAGGACTGCCAAACTATGATTCCAATGTTTGAGTTCTCATACCTCAAAACGCGAACACTAGGGAGATTACTTATACTTGAATATTAGTCATTTTGACCTAACATTACAAGAAGTGATACAAACAGTCGATTGCCTTGACAGAGAGCATTTCTAAGAGTATTCCGACATAATTTACCACCATCTCTACCCAGTTAGTTGTCTTGCTCATGTCAAGCATAAATAATTCAAATAATGTTGAATCGGTTCATCAAAAATACATATACTACACGTACACAGAATAATCGAGAACTCCATGTCAGAGTTAAGGATCCCACGATAAAATATGAGAGTTTTATATCCAATTCAAGATAATATGTGAAAATATGCCACCATAATAAATTTCACTTTGAACAAACATGTCATGACCCAACATCCTAACTTAGGCCGTGATGGCGCCCAACAGCGGGGTCAGGCAAGCCAACTCTCAATTTACTAAGGATTCTTTCTTATTAGATTAAACATTTCAACATATACTTAGTTTTAAAACTTAAAACATGATTCGACAAGGATAAATGGCCAGTTTTTAATNACACGTGTGTTCTAGGAACTAGAGTCACAAGTCCTACGGGCATACTAACAGAATATACAAAAGATATAATATACAGTCCCACTGTCTGAAGGAAATAGACGGGAAATAAGCAAAATAAAACCCCATGGTGCTATCGGAGATCGCCAGGAGGAAAAGCAGCTCACCGTGAAGTCAGTTCCGTCTAATATCAAGTCAAGATGCGGTCCGAAAACTAGATGCACCAGCCTCAAAACCTATACAATTAAGTACAGAAGCATAGCATGAGTACATAAATATATATGTACCCAATCAATATCGCGCCTAACCTCGAAGAGGCAGTGACGAGAGGTCGCGCCTAACCTCGAAGAGGCAGTGACGAGAGGTCGACCTGACACTCACTAAGGTCCAACAATATAATTTAACAGAATATTATAGAAACGGTAGGTTTGTAAAGGCAGTAAGACAACAAATATATATAAGGCACGGAAATCAAAGGAAGTACAGGGAATGAATAAAAAAATTACTATTTCACTTTCCCCCCAAATATCTGTCAAATCAATATCAATGAATTTAGTAACAAATAAATCATGCAGAGTATGTGATCCAAGCTTTGCAAGAATTTGCGAGAAGATTACCAGCAGCGTTGCCTACACCACCAACTCCACCCCCCAATAACACCATCACCATGGAAA
>MDKI01051590.1:0-28842 GCA_005239505.1 Nicotiana paniculata
TAAAATCCTATATTACTTGTCGACCACATACACTTGCGTGTGCATTGGGAAATCAACCAACATCTGGGCAGACAGTTTAAGTTCTAATTTCGTGGGTTCTTGGCCATAACTCATTTTGCCATTTGAGAGCTCGGGTGAAGGAGATTTTGGACGAGATTTTCAGTGGGATTCTTGTGGTAAGCGTTCTTCAACCATTTTTGGTTCAATTTCATGAATTTGTCTTGATTTTCATCATGCAATTTGAGGAATTAAGTAGAAAATTTGGGGAAAATGGGAGGAAGAATTTGGAAATTCTTTTGGTGATTTGAGTGGGCAATTGTGTTCCGAATTTGATGTTCTTGGTATGTACGGACTCGTGGGAGGATAAGAATTCTTGTGATGTAATTTTTATCGGATTTCGAGACGTGGGTTGGGAGGCGGATTTGGCAAATTTCGAGAATTATGTTAAAAATTTATATCTTTCGATTGGGTTTTGTTCTGTTAGCGTATATTGATGACGTTAATCTGGTTTTGGTTAGATTCGAAGCTTTTGGGAGCCAATTCGAGGGGCAAGAGCTCGCGGAGTAGCTTTTGGGCTGTTTTGAGGTAAGTAACGATTGTAACTCAAAACCTGAGGGTATGAGACCCCGGTATTTGATATTGTTGTGGTAAATAAGGTGATGCACATGCTAGGTGACGAGTGTGGGGGCGTGCACCGATAGGGATTGTGACTTGGTCCGTCCCGTAGCAACTATTAAGCCGCGTATTCGATTTGAAACCTTATGATATCCTGTATTTTAGAAATTTATACTTGTTTATGGGATATGAGCCATGTTTGGGGCCTCGTGCCGACATGTTTAGACCCTCAGGGGTATTTTCCATGATTGGGGCCTTGTGCCGACCTGTTTAGACCCTCAGGGGTACTTTTACACTATTCTTACACTACCCTGATAGAACAATTGTGAACTCAGTTATGTTTTCGACTTGTTGTTATTTTCACTGTTATCACACTGCTTTGAAAACTCTGAAAAGTATTTTGGGCTGAGACCCGTGAGTTGAGATGAATTGCCCAAGTGGTATGTGAGGGTGACCGAGTCAGGCCGAGAGCCGAGTATGTGAGGATGGCTATGGATCGGGCTGCACACCGCATTAATAAATATGTGTTAGGCCAAGCGCCGAGTATATGAGGGCAGTTATGAGTATATATGTAGTGAGGCCGAGAGACGAGTATCTGAGTATGAGGGTAGTTAGTTGGGTTGAAGGAGTGCTTGGGTTGAAGGAGCCCCTCCGGAAGTTTGTACACCCCCAGTGAGCGCAGTCGACTATTATATGGATCGGGCTGCACGCCACAGCAATATACATTATATATGGATCGAGCTACGCGCTGCAGCAATATATATATGGTACTTGATGAGTGAGAGTGTTGATTTGAGCATTGACTTATGAGAGTAGAGTCACGAGTGACTGAGAGGCTTGCCCGAGAGGCTTTGTTGTGAGTGATACTGTGGCCGAGGGGCTTATATTTTATGAAACCACTGGTTTTTTTTCACTTTTCTTTACACTGAGCCTCTGATGATAAAGTTTGGAAATTGGATTTTATGAAATACTCGAAAATGTAAATTCCTGACTTGATTTACTTATTTTCACAGTCACTTATTATACGGATTTTCATGATTATAAATGCTCGTCACTACACTCATGTTTTTAGATACTTTGGTTACTTACTGAGTTGGCGTAGCCACGTTACTCCCTGCACATTGTGTGCAGATTCAGGTACCAGGGCACAACGATAGTTGAGCTACCCCATTTGGAGAATTGTTTGGAGATTGTGAGGTAGCTGCTCGGCGTGCGCAACCTACCCTTTCTCCTTCCTACTCTATCATTTGTACTTTACATTCCCAGATTTATTGTAGTAGAGGATTTGTATTAGACTGTATCACTTCTTAGATGCTCATGACGGTTGAATCCAGATATTGGGACTTTGCTTAGATGTTCTAATCATTTTTATTGCATTTGAAATGCTTAAGAAACAAAATTATTATGAAAATTGCGGATATATGATGTATTGAATGGAAAATTATTTTTATCATTTACAGTGAATTGGCTAGCCTAGTATCACGATAGGCGCCATCACGGCCAATTTAGTTTGGGGGTCGTGATAGCAATCTCTCAGATACAAGCGGAATCATTTCAAATCACAACCACATGCTACATTTGTTGCAGAACAAGGGATTGTTCTCAGTGTCACACATTGGCGATCCTCAGTAGCATCTGAAGAATTTCCTGTCGACATGTGCCACGCAAAGGCAACCTAACGTGACGTCGGACGCAATAAAGTTGTTGTTGTTCCCATTCTCGGTGACAGGAGAATCTCAGGCTTGGCTTAATTCACTCCCCATAAACTCCATCACTACTTGGGAGGAATTAGTCAAGCAATTTTTGAACAAATTCTACCCACCCAATAAAATTGCCCAACAAATTGATGATATATTGAGCTACAGGCATAGACCAACAGAATCACTACAAGAAATGTGGGAGATGTTCAAGGGTATGTTGGTTGAGCGTCCACATCATGGAATTCTAGATCAGATGTTGGGCAGAGATTCTACATGGGATTGGTTGACGCCTTAAGGGCCAATGCTGATGCTTCAGCAGGTGGAGCATTTTTGAGCAAAACATTCGGAGAATGCAAGATCCTACTTGATAAGATGGACCAAAACTCAGGATGGATGACAAGAGTGTCACGCCCCAAAAATCGAGGAGTGCAACCGGTGCTCAACGTAGTAAACTCGACTGAGCAAGCCCGTTAGATTTCATTCTACCCAGACTAATTCATGAATAAAGAGGAGATGAACTCCATTAATCATACTTTGTAAATATTTCATTAACAACTTCCATTTTGTTTCCATTAGCAGTTTCAACCATAATATACAAAATACTACAATTTTTATAGATATGATGAAAAATATATTTTCCAAATACTGGTATTTCTGGTTTACTTTCCAATATCAAACACCACCCACAACTTGTCTACAAAGAATCTAAATACAAGTGAAGAGTAATGTAGAAATGCCGGCAACAAGGCTCCGGCTATACGTTAAAATACAAAGTACATGAAAAACAAATGATACAGGACCCCGAAATGAAGTGGGGCTCACCAAGTCGGTTGAAGAGAGGATGCACCACTAGCTGCGACCAACACTGACGGCTATGGAACCAGCTACATCCATTTAAAGATGTAGCGCCCCAGACAAAAAAGACGTTAGTACTATCGAATAGTACTAGTATGTAAAGGCAAACACCAATCTTAGTATAATGAAGAGTAAAACAAAGAGAAGGCAGGCATAATAATCAATAAGTGCTTCACGGACACACAAAATAAACACCAAGTAAGGATCACAAAGTTTCCAATTCAATCTTTCCATCTTTTTAGGTTAATAATCTTTAGTGCCAAGTGCCACAACTCACAATGCCACCATGTTTTTACACGTAGTCCGCTCTCGGATAATCCATCCCAAGTTAATACATATCCAAATCCACAATGATAATTAGAAATCGAACATAAGTGCCATCATGTGTACGACATGGTGTCCGATCTCTGCCCGATCGACTAAGCCATCTCACTTGGGACATAACCTCTGTCAATTGTTCACTCAATTCACATTTCTTTACCATCTTTCATTGCATGGCACAAACAACCCCGTTTTAAGTAGTTCTTGGAACTTGGACGCATTTTACAGTTCAAGTATTTGTCCAAATAACATCATCATCCATGTCGATAAGTACTATCACATAAGGCATTGCACACATAAGGGAAAAATCGTGGAGATCATAGTCATGTTCTCAAATAGCATGATTTCATCGTAAATATTTAGAACAATTCCAGAACACAAATCTTTCATCCTAACACATTAAGGTAATCAATTCTAGTATGATCAAGTCGGAACTTACACCAATTATTCGGAAATCAAGAGTTCGATTCTAAGAAGAAGAGAGTTAGTCATACATACATCAATAGAGCTTTTAAGCAAATTTTACTTTTAGAATTCATTTTAAGATAGTTGCGTCGAGGCTCATTTCGTAATCTGTTCATATATTTCCTTATTTCATAGGCATAACTAGGCACACTTACGAACGTTGTCCACACTCTATTTCCCCCGTTCATTTAATTTATTTTTAAACATCTTTATAGTTTATCAACCACTAGACACACTCAATCAATACATTTAGTATGCATACGAGCGGTTAGGAGTATTAAGCATATCGAGTTTTTCTTACCTAATCGGTATACCAGTTTTCATTTAAACCACAACTCAAAGTCATACCATTTTACTAAGCAACCCATACTTTAAACATTAATCGTTCAATATAAGGCTCATTCAGAATGATCAAGCTTATGATTTTATAGGGGATAACCCGGAACATAGAAATTAGGAATTTTGAGATGGCCATACTTAAACTTACGAAACCATAATGGAATTTAATTCCGAGAGAGAAAGTTTAGCCAACATACCTGGTTGAGCTTTCCTTAAGTTACTACAATTCACCAACACCTCTAGCAACAATAATCTATAGAAAGGTAGCAAAAATTGATAAATAATTAGAAAGATTCCCCATGGCGTAACTCTCTTAGGAATTTCATCAAACACCTAGCATGTGAAATAGACTACAAGGTTCTACAATGGAAATTCCTTTTTCCTTCAACCAATTTCAACAAGAACAACCCAAAATAGTTCATTAATCCCACATATGATAGCTTAGTATCACATGCATGGCTCATTTCTAACCCCACAATATATTTTTGAACTCATAATCTCTTATATGAAATCTTAGAAGTAGGACTTACCCGGAAGAATAGTGAGATAGAGATTAGCTTCCTTGAATCTGTGAGAATTTGTGCAAGATTGGATGATTAGGATGTTAGGTTCCTCATTACCTCTCTAAAATACTCTCACATCTCTCTAGATTCAGTAGAAAATAGCCCCAAATGAAGTCCCAAAACCTATTTATCAAAATGGGGTCGGGTTATGAAAACAGGAAAAAGAAGCCTCTGAAATTAGGTCTGCGGTCGCATAATGGACCGCAGAACAGGTATGCGTGTCGCAAAATGGATTGCGAAATTGATGCCCAGAACTGGGCTGCACTGCACAGGTTTGCGGCCATTATAGGTCGCATAACCACTTATGCGATCGCATAATGGCCGTAGAATTGCATTATGCCAGCCTTTGGTAATTTGATTATAACTTTTTGTAGGAGTCTCCAAATGACGAACGATTTGAAGTGTTAGAAACTAGACTCAAAAATATTTAATTTTATTGATTTCTCATCACATAAAACATTATATATACTTATATATGCTCGTCCAAAGTGTGAACTTGTGTGAACTCATTTGGAATTTTACCTATTATGTAATTTTCCAACTTGACTTAGACTTAGGCCTCTCCTTGGACCCCATATTACTTATTATATGACTTATAAACTTATTACCATATATAATTGATGTCCATCATGTTTATAGCATATAAAATATTATAATTAGCCTACCTGGCACCATGAAATCTTAAATTACTTAGCAAAATTTTTCGGGGTCTTACAAAGAGCCTCTACGATCACTCCAGTAGTTCACTCAGTGGATTTGGACCCAAACAACTCCATAGCTGAAAATATGGCCACTCTAATGATGCAAATGAGTATCCTCACCAAAAAGATTGATGAACTAGGCCAGAAGCAGCATGTACACATAGTTGACTCAACTAATGGGGGCTTATGTACACCATGCATTAAGCAACCATATGTTTGCTCGTGGAGTGCGAAAGGTGACAACCAACACTATCAAGAAGATATGAACTATGTCGCCAACTATGGGGGAATAGACAAGGTGGTCAGAATTGGGGACAACGGAATCAACAATATAGACCAGCACAACAGTAATACAATAACAACATCAATCTGGAGCTATGTGACCACATGGTCAAGTGGTGCCTTACCAAAGGCAGCAGGGTTACAACCAGCAAAATCAGCAGCTGACTTATCAGCAACCTCAACAACAATAGATCTTGAGACAAGATGATGGGTTTACTGAACTTAAGGGAATGTTGGACAGCAACAACAGAATGCTGCAACAACTGATTGGGTCCACGGTAAAAATGCAACTGAGAGTGGACACACATAAATCAGTGATAAAGGGTATTGAGATTCAATTAGGACAGATTTCCATGGATTTAAACAATCGTCCCCAAGGGACGTTACCTTCAGACACATAAGTCAATCCAAAAGAACAAGGCCCGAATCAACTTATGGCAGTGAGTCTACGAAATGGTAGAGACCTAGATCTGGAGCAAGAGATTGCTCGCGAAAACCGACCTACTGAAACACTTGTGCCAGTACCCATTGATATAGATGATTCAACAGGGTTAACAGAGGTAACGATACAACATGCACAAGAGAGCACAAGCAAAGAAAAAGAAGTTGCTAAGGAGACTAAGGTATCACAAGAAACGACAGTAGAAGCAGTGCCTGAGCAAGATAAAACTCAAAACATAGGAAAGAAACGACCTCCATCACCTTTCCCCAGAAATTGACCAAATCTCATAAAGATGAGCAGTATAAGAAATTCTTAGAGATGTTGAAGCAAATTCAGGTGAACATTCCATTGATTGACGCCTTAAAGAAAATGCTTGGTTATGCAAAAATGATGAAGTATTTGATGTTTCGTAAGTCCGACTTTCAAGACTTGGCCATGATTACACTGACTCAGACATCTAGTGATGTTGTGACGAGACCCATAGTTGAGAAGTTGTCTGACCCTGGGAGTTTCACAACCCATGCACAATAGGCAACTATGCGTTTGCCAAGGCACGCTGTGATTTGGGGGCAATCATAAACTTGATGCCCCTGGCTATCTACAAAAAGTTAAGCATTGGAAGAGCTAGACCAGCGTATATGTTACTAAAGTTGGCTGATCGAACAGTGAAGAGGCCCTCTGGTATCCTTGATGATGTATTAGTACAGGTTGAAAAGTTTGTGTTCCCAGCAGATTTTATCCTTCTTGACTGTCAGGTTGACGAGGAGATTCCCATAATTTTGGGAAGACCACTCTTGGTCACTGGGAGAGATTTAATTGACTGTGAAACTGGAGAGCTCAAAATGAGATTAAATGATGAAGGAATAACATTCAACGTGCAGAAATCGCAGCGACCAAGTGAATTTGCTAACTGCTCTCTAATAGAAGTCGTGGATGTAATTTTGGAGGAGGAAGATGAAACCTTGAACGCTAAAGACCCTCTAGCAGCTTGTCTCATGAACTTAGAAGAAGTAAATGGAGAGAACTTAGCAGAATGGGTGCTGGCTCTTGAAGGCCAAGGGTTTTGGAAAAGAGCTCGGATTTGAGCCTTTGCATTTAGAAGAAAGAAAAATTCCTCCAGCCAAACCATCAATAGAAGAGCCACCAAAGTTAGAGTTGAATCCGCTAACACCTCACCTCAGGTATGCTTTCTTAGGACCTAACTCAACTTTACCTGTTATTATCTCATCTGGTTTGTTAGATGTGCAGAAAGAACAACTTTTGTAGGTATTGAGTGAGTGGAAAACTGCACTTGGTTGGACCATTGCATATATTAAGAGTATCAACCCAACCTTCTGTATGCACAAGATTCTACTGGAAGATGGCCACAAACCTTTCAGAGAACATCAAAGAAGGTTGAACCCCAACATCAAGGAAGTTGTGAAAAAGGAGGTGATCAAGTGGTTAGATGCGGGGATCATTTTCCCCATCTCTGACAGTAATTGGATCAACCCAGTTCAATGTATTCCTAATAAAGGTGGGATGACTGTCGTGCAAAAACAGAACAATGAGTTGATATCAACAAGAACAGTCACGGGATGGCGGATTTGTATGGATTACAGAAGATTGAATAAGGCCACCCGAAAAGACCATTTTCCCTTGCCGTTTATTAATCAAATGCTAGATAGATTGGCTGGGAAGTCCCACTTTTGCTTTCTGGATGGATACTCGAGGTATAATCAAATATCCATTGCCCTGGAAGATAGAGAGAAAACATCATTCACTTGTCCATATGGCGTCTACACCTTCCGGAGGATGCCGTTCGGCCTATACAATGCACCCGCCACATTTCGCAGGTGCATGATGGCCATCTTCACTGATATGGTTGAAGACATCATGAAGGTCTTTATGGATGATTTCTTAGTGGTGATAGACTCATTCGATGATTTCCTAAGGAATTTGAAAGTGCTGAAAAGATGTGTCGAGACTAATTTGGTACTCAATTGGGAAAAATGTCATTTCATGGTACAAGAAGGTATAGTCTTGGGGAAGCTAGTGTCGAGCAATGGCATTGAGGTAAATCGTGCAAAGGTTGATGTGATAGAAACGCTTCCGCCACCCACTTCTGTTAAAGCAATAAGAAGCTTCCTTGGCCACACCAGATTCTATAGACGGTTTATAAAAGATTTTTCCAAAATTGCTAACCCCTTATGTAAATTGCTTGAAAAAGATCATCCTTTTGTGTTTTCTGATGACTACAGGGTAGATTTTGAGGAATTGAAGAAGAGACCGGTGACAACACCTATCATAGTTGCACCTGACTGGGAGCAACTATTTGAGTTGATGTGTGACGCAAGTGACTATACTGTGGGAGTAGTGCTTGGACAGCTCAAAGACAAAGTCATGCATCCAATATACTACACAAGTAGAACTTTGAGTGGTGCCCAACTAAGTTACATGGTGACTGAGAAAGAGATGCTAGTAGTGGGGTTCACATTTGACAAATTTAGGTCATACCTGATAGGCTCGAAGGTAATTGTTTATACTGACCATGCTTCTCTCAGGTACCTAATTGATAAGAAGGAGTCAAAGTTGCGCCTGATTCGATGGGTGCTACTGCTGCAAGAATTTGACTTGGAAATCCGTGATCGAAAGGGAATGGAGAACCAAGTGGCTGATCACTTGTCTAGGCTGGAAGGAGCCGATAAGAAGGTCGAGGAGGAAGAGATTGTGGAGACTTTCCGGGATGAACAACTACTAGCGACGAGTTTTGAAGTATCACCATGGTATGCAGACATTGCAAACTACCTGGAAGGCGGTATTGTCCTCTATGACCTTTCCTCTGTTCAAAAGAAAAATTTCTTTCGTAAATGTCGCATGTATTATTGGGATGAGCCTTATCTGCTCAGGATTTGTGTTGATAACATGATCTGGAGATGTATCCCCGAGATAGACCAATCCTTTATTTTGCAGCCTTGTCACGCTTCACCATATGGTGGACATTTCGGGTGAGTGAGGACAGCTGCAAAAGTGTTGGAATCGGGCTTCTACTGGCTGACATTGTTCAAAGATGCACGCTTATGGGTAAAGGGTTGTGATGAACGCCAAGGAACCAAAAATATTTCTGCTGACATGAGATGCCTATGCACCCAATTCAGGAGGTAGAAGTGTTTGACGTATGGGGAATCGATTTCATGGGGCCTTTCGTCAGCTCATATGGCAACAAATACATACTCATAGCTGTGGACTATGTGTCAAAATGGGTGGAGGCTGCAGCGCTCCCTACAAATGATGCTAAGGGGATAAATGGTTTTTTGAGAAAGAATATATTCACCCGATTTGGAACTCCAAGGGCAATAATCAGCGACGAATGCACTCACTTCTGTAATCAATCCTTCACAAAGTTGTTAGAAAAGTATGGCGTATGCCACAAGGTTGCCACCCCAACCCACAAACTAGTGGGAAAGTGGAAGTTTCGAACAGAGAGATAAATAGCGTTTTGACAAAGACTGTGAATGCTACAAGAACGGATTGGGCGAGAAAGTTAGATAATGCACTCTGGGCTTATAGTACCTCTTTTAAAATTCTAATTGGCATGTCACCATATAAATTGGTGTTTGGAAAGGCGTTTCACTTACCAGTGGAATTAGAGCATAGAGCTTTATGGGAGTTGAGGCAGTTGAATCTCGATATAGAAGCTGTGGGTACAAGTAGAGTCACAGAGTTGCACGGGCTTGATGACTTTCGCTACCACACTTTTGAGAGCACAAGATTATACAAGGAGAGAATTAAGATGATGCATGATAAAAATATTCTCGAGCGGAGTTTTAAACCCGGAGATATGGTATTGCTATACAATTCAAGATTGAGGTTATTTCCGGGTAAATTAAAGTCAAGACGGTCAGGACCATTTAGTGTGGTAGAAATTCACCCAACCGGAGCCGTAGAGATTGCTGCAACAAATGAATCTCGCACGTTTAGAGTCAATGGGCACATGTTAAAACATTATTTGGGCATCGAAGATGCGAAAGTAGTTTCGGTGACTCATCTGCTCGAGCCACCAAAGTTAAGCGAGCCTTAAGTGCAACTACCTACGTCATGCCGCGACGTTAAATCAGGCGCTTCATGAGAGTCAGCCCATTGTATTGTTGTAATGTTGTATTCGTCGTGCTGCGACGTTAACTAAGGCGCTCGTTGGGAGGCAACCCAACTCGTAGTTGATTTTTAGTGTAGTTAGAATTTTTCTTTTCGTTTTTAGGTACTAACAAGTTTGCAGGTGATTTTAGGCAAGTCAAGTAGGGCATTAAGCGGTGCATGAAGAAAACCAGGTGAGGGAGCTCTTCTCACGAGGCTTGAGGCAAAGTGAAGCTGGAAAAATAGCTGCCCTCGCATGGGTTGAGGCCTGGAGCAGCAGGCGTTAGGCCTGGCATCACGTGGGTTGGGGTCATATGAAGCGCGCTGCTAAGCCTCGCGTCTCTTGATCCACAACAAGCTTTAGATCTGGCCTCATGAGGTCTTACGCGAGTAAAGCAGCGGGCGTCACCAGGTAAGTTTTTTTCGGCTTCTTTTAATTTTTCTCCCTTTATTTTATTCGAACCTCCTCGCTTACATGCACAAAACACCGAAAAAAATAAAAACCCTAACCTAACTTAAACCAAACACGCACACCAACTTTTCTCTCAAACGCACAACACACTCACCAGCTTTGCTCTCAACCAAATGCACACTGCACAAATTTTCTCACCAGCACACTGCCATCGTTGTCTCTCCCATCCCTATTGAAGTCAAGCTTAGTCCTGCTATTTCTTTCACACTCACCAACAATTTTCAGGAAGATTCTTCCTCTCAAAAGCTTCTAAGGTATGATTTTTATCTCTTCCCCTTGCAATTTCGAGTTGGGTAGAGGTATGCAATTAGACACAAATTTGGGTGGTTGTTCTTCATTGTAGTATTGTGTTTGTGTGTCCCAACCCCATGAACCCTATAGGAATGGTGTTGCGATTGTATGAACACGTGGTAGTACGGAACTCCCAAGCCGATTTGGGAGGGTGAGGAAATCTCTCAACCCTATAAACACTCTCATGGCACTAGTGCATGCTAAGTGTTTTCTATAATGCCTCAATGACATTCCTTGCCTCCATTGGAGCCCGAGTCTCCGGGATTAATAGACTAGTGTTATGTATTCATGCACCACGTTAAAATCTTAAGTGTGGGGTGGCTCACGGGCAACCTATGTTTTGTTGTTTGATTCGAATGTTAAGAAAATACGAGGTGAAGTCTGAGTAACCTCGGAAAGTTGGGCAAGACTAGGTGTGTAATGTGTAATACAGTTTTAACTGATTATTGATCAGTTGTGTAGGAATGAACATGCCTCCGAGAAAAGATACAGGCAAAGTCAAAGCTACTTCCACTGCTCCGGCTAAAAGGTGACCTCCGCACCTCCCCCCAAAGAAGAGAAAAGGGGGAGAAACTACCTCCGATCAAAGTTGATCACAAGTTGTGGAAGCTGTAGCAGCCATGCGTCCACAACCCCAAGGCCAACGGGAGTTTGGCATCAGAAGCATACCCCCACACACTAAGTATTAGTACAGGCGTTGTAGGCCTAAACATGTACATTCGGAAGCCTCTATCCAGGAGCGCCGACTGCAAGCAAAGTACCATGCTATTTGGGGGGACATCCATGATTTGAGGTTGAGCTATGTCTTTAAGAACACAGGGGATATTAATCTCAATATTGTGCGGGAATTCAATGCAAGGTTTAAGAAGATGAGGGCGGAGGCTCAAGTCTAGTTAAATCTGAGCACGGCTCCTACCGTGCAATGATGACACATTCATCAGCCAAAGAGGACATGTCTGCTTTACTTCCTCATGACGGGGAAAAGGGTAAATGTGGGTCATCTGATCCGCTACCAAATGTCTGTGGTAAGAACGAGTAAGAAGGTCGATCTCCTGCCATTTTCCAATATTTTGACTCAGTTCTTAAGACACGAGGAGGTCGAGGAGGAGACAGAATTTGACCACTTCATTGATCAACCCATAAGACAGACAAAAATCACTAGTGTCCGAGTGAAAGAAGAGATCGCAATGCCATCCTTGACTGGTGTCGAGCGCTTTGCTTGTGATGATAGTTTCATGGCTCATCTATATGGGATGATGGATTTACAGCTGCGGATAGGGGGTTTCCCGGCCATGGTTGAGGAGAGGACCTTGTTGGATGAGCGGTTCCTGCTCAACGCACATGCTCAGCAGTTGATCGGGTTAGGTGATGGCTTCATACTTCCGGATGACGAGGATATTAGCACATCGGAGCAGTCTGAAGCTGAGCCGGACCAGTCGGATGATGAGGAAGGCAGAAGTGCGTGATAAAGAGTGGGTTACCTCAGAGGATGAAGGAGATGATGTTGTTTGATTAGGGAAGTTTTTCCTTACACCCTACTCATTTTTCTTGTTTTGTCATTTTATGCATGCACTAAGGACAATGCATGATCTAAATGTGGGGTGGGGACTTGTAAATATAAGTTTTGCTTAGTTATGTTTTTTTAGTAAATGTTCTTTGTTTTAGTTAAATTGTGTTAGTTATTATTAGTTTAGTTAGTTGGTTTAGTTATTTGTTGTTAGTTAGAAGAAGAAAAAAAAAAAAAAATATATATATATATATATATAGAAAAAATTAAAAATTGGACTCTTCCCGATGATGGATTTCCTAGATAGTTTTCTTGATGGAAGAAAGTCTAAAGAAAAAGACCAAAAAGATTTTATTTTCTTGTGTGTAGTGTAGTAATTCCCCATTGGCATTTCTTTGGGCCGCGGTTCTTTTGTAGGGATTTTTAGTTGAACCGGGTGTAGTTAATTTTAATTTTTATGAGTAGGAACCACGGGGCTATGCATTTGATTGCAGCAATATCTCTTAGATTTGTTATGCCTTGAGAATAGTTAGTACGATGGTTGTGATGCTTAGGCTCGATTTTTTACTCTAGTATTAAATTCTTAATTTTGCTTAACTGCTTTGACTGGAGTGTCGCGATGAAACAAATCCTGAGTGAGTTATGTGCCATGTCTATATGAGGTTTTTTATGTATTATGTGCGTTGCATTTGATGTCTAAAACTTGCTCTGTGTGTACAAAGCGAAAACATAGTCTTGTTCAATCTAGAAAGTGATATAGGCGTTTCTTTCTTAAGCTAGATATATAAAGTTTACCCACCTAAATGTATGTATTGCAGTTAACCCCGTTGAGCCTATAATCCTATTTCTTTGGTAACCACATTACAAGCCGTACCCTTTTATTTTAATAGACCATATAATTGAACTTTGCCACCTCTCATGAGCACTTGAATTGTGATGAATTATGAAAAAGGCAAAGTGTGGGGTGGTGGGTTGACTTTTGAGTGTAACAATTGAAATAAGGAGAAAGGTGCACTGTTTTGAAGGGAAAAAAAAAGATGTCAATAAAAGCCACTTGAAAAAAAAAGAGGCAAAAATGATAATAGTATATTTTATGAAAAATAATCTTTGATGATGGTGGCTAGTGATATACTTGTCTTTAAAGTAATATGGGGTAATACAAATTGATGTAAAGGTGGAATGTTTGGTTTGATATAAGTATGGGTTGCGTATTAGAGTATATGTATTAAAGTGCTTAAGGGAGGTGTAGTCACTCATATCCAAATGTATCCTACCCGACTCGCAACCTACATTACAACCAATGGAAGTCCTAATTGATCTTAGACTGAATGAACTCGATTAGTATAATATTACACTACGGGCAAGACTATCGCGCATCATTTGTGGCATATGAATGTTAATTCTGAGAGCGAGTGAATTTTTCTTATCTTGAGTTCCTATATTCTTAAAATTCATTGTGTGTGGAACTAAGCTCTTTGATTGGGTGAGGGCACATGATTCATAAGGGAAAGGTAATATCGTTGACCTCCATGTTAGAGAAAGTAAGTGAATTCTGAGGTATTTGTGAGTCAAATCTTGAGGCGAGGATGCTACACCTTTGTGCTTAAACTATTTTAAAGATTCTTGGTATAATGAGTTAAGAGAATTGCTTAATAGGTTGGGTCTATAAGTGTACTTAGATTGCTCGAGGACGAGCAATGTTTAAGTGTAGGGTATTGATGCGCGTCTATAATTCATGGTTTAGCACATTATTCACCTTGCATTTTATACGATTTAATGATAAATTACACTTTATATGCGTGTAATAGAGTCCATTTTATGTATAGGTGAATTGGAGATGAAAGTAGAGAAAAAGGGGTACTTAAAAGTCAAAAGCACGCTCAGGAGCAGTTGAAAAGGAGAAGCTGGCAAAGCCAGGCCTAGAGCAGGCCTTATACCTGGAGACGCCAGGATTGAAGCTAGTGAGAGACCTGGCGAGGCGAGGCGAGGCAAAAGGTGAGCTGGACCACGCATTATACCTGGCGACGCTAGGCCTGGGGCGAGGTCTACCAGGAGTTAGGCCTCGCGAGGCGAGGTCTGGGCGTGCACATTCCAAGTTTTGAAGACTTAATTTATCTCCTGGTTTGACTAGGACTTGGCCTACACGTTTAGGTATTTTTCTACACATATAAATAGACCTAAAAACACCAAATTTGAGGACTTTTGCAACTGTATGCAAGGATAGATCGTGGAACAACCGTTGGGAGATAGACTCATCAATTTCTACATCCCATTATTCTTACCTTGTACTTTAATTATGCAAAATACTTTGGATATTGTTACTATGATTATGAGTAGCTAATTTCCTAGTCTAAGGTTTTGATGGAACCTATTGAAGGATGATTTTCTTGTTACATTAATATAAATTTGCCGTAGTATTTTGTCTATTTGTTCAACTATATTATTCTTTTGGTTGATTAAAGGGCCCTAAATTAGCTGCCTATTTAGTATGTATTACTCGGGAGAGAGTGTATATTTAGGTAGTTGTTGAACAACGTCACTCGTAACATATATGAGGGTTAAATACTAACGGTTTAAAGGTGGGATTAGGGATAATAAAACCTTGATGCGATCTGAGTGAGCCGTACTTAATGCAATCTAGCGTAATTCGAGAGAATATATCTAGTAAATTGTGGTAATTACTCGGGAGAGAGTTACGACAGTTAGAGTGCACATGATCGATATAGAAGACTTAGGCAAATTTGTAGATGACGTAGCGGAAAAGATTCCGACAAAAGGGGAAAACACAAACTTAGATCATTCCAATTCTTGTTTACAAACCGTTCATAATTAGTATTAGTTATTGCATTTTTATTACGTAATTTTTAGTTAATAAACATCCAAATTGTTACTTAAATATTTCTAAAGATTGATTGCGTGAATTTGTGTGAGTCTAGTAGCTGTGTTTGATAGGTTAATTCCCTGTGGGATTCGACTCCGGATTTATTAGACGAAGTCTTTTTTATAAGGCATAGTTGGGCGTGATCATCATCTTTGTTAGATAACGGTTTACTATCTAATGTGAATCTGCATTTAATTGGACAATATAGATACCAGATATCGAGTGTGAATGCCAAAAAACACAGATTAAATTTGACCGCGATTTGACTGGAGTATAACCACAATTTGACCAAGACATGATTGATTAGCATTTGGACTTCCAGATTAACGCATAATCGTCTTTGATTAGTGATACAAGGTTCTAAGAAACCTTGATATGAAGTCAAAATTAAGGCAAGAAGAATTAATAAGATGATAGATGGGAGGCAAAGTTAAGCTTAATAATTATCTCTTTTTCTAGTACTTAAATGCTGTCGCCAAACCTCTCTATAACCACATTATTTACCCTAAAATTTGAGTAACAACTAAATTTATAATGAGGTCTTAAAGATATGTGATTTAGTCCACTAATAATTGAAGAACAATAAGATAAATATATGAGTTAAGTGAGCAAGATAGATCAAACTAACATATCAGCAGGCCTCGACCTCGAGCCAAGATAACCTCGAGATGGACTCAGATGAACAGTAAAGTAAAGTAAAGAGAATATTATAAAGCTAAAGAACAATTCTGATGAGCATAAAAGTAAGAGTGTATATTATTTGCCAATGATTGATGATCTCTACAAATGAATGGGCTCCCATTTATATAATAAGGGAGTCTCAAATAAGGTACATTCCTATTTCTGGAAAGGAATCTAATTTGTACAGCTGTCTAACCGCCTTGTACAAATTCGTACAAATCTGTTTCGGAATTTACGCCTTGAGCTTTGTGCCATTGCGGGAATCTCGCCCATTCTGTTATAAACACATAACGACACTATTTCGAGGTAGGCCATAATCGGCCCTAGTATCGTGTGCTTCGTTCCTCGAGCCTTGTACTCCATCGGGTTCGAGCTCGATCTATTGATCTCGCTTGACCTAGTTCAAACTCGAGCTTGAGGTGGCTCCTCGACCTCACGAAATCGGGCTTACCTGGTTTTGACCGTATACACACATCTTTATCTAACAATCATTCAATATAATAGCCAAGTTTTCTCGGAGACGGTATTTAGGTAATGTTATAATATATGTCATATATAACAATACTTCACTATAGTTACCAAAAAATATCGGAACAAATGAGGTTATTATATAGAGATTTGACCGTATAAGGTTTCAGACTGTCAAAAATTACGTCCCAAACTATTCATGCAAACTCGTCATTCCGAGGTAAATTAAATAAAAAATAAAGGAGGAGAAGAAGAAGAAGAAAGAAGAATGAAAGTCAACTAAAAACTTGAAATAAATCTAATATTTGAGTAAGACGTGACAATTCCGACTTTCCTTTTTCCTTCTTTTCTATATCTCATGCCATCCTCACGCCCAAAAGAATAATTAAAAAAGAAAGTAATATAAAGTAAATAAACTTGAGTTGATAATAACAACTCAATTAATGCTCACTCAATAGTAGATTACTCTAAGACATTAAAAAATTGACATATTTTTATATTTAGAAACATTTGACTTTAAACTTTATATTTATCCTTAGTAATAGGTTTTATAATTGCACCAACATTATTACACGTTTAAGATCATTAATTAAACTCTATATTGAGTGAAACTATATATAAATTAGAATGGAAGATAGTATGCCAATGGTTGTTTGGTTGGTGAAATAAGAGATAATAATCACTGGATTATATACATAATTATTTTATCCCACATTTGGGTGATTAACAATCTTGGTATTAATTTACCACAATTATAACATTATTCTATTTCATATTTAGGGTGAGATGATAATCTTAGAATAAAATAATACAATAAAAAAAATTGTCCTTCCCAAGACTCTTCCCCAAAATTCTTTCAAAGATCTAAGGTTAAAACTGAAATAAAAACTTATCCCAACTTATCTAGTATAACCGAACGCATGCTTTATATTATATGTCATATATTAAATTTTTAATTCAATGAATTAAATATTTACCAATAAAATTATAACAACTAAATAATCTGGTTACTGTTTGATTCACGTATTATAATCTCATCATTATATTCACGAAATAAATTGTTTTCCAACCAAACAACCCCTTATAATCTTATAGGTTAAATGTGTAATATCCGGCACTCACCAATTAGTCTGTTTCCTAGTCCTCCTCCATCAAATATAAATAAATAAATATATAAATTATTTAGACAAAAAGCAAAGACAAAATAACTACTACAAAATATTGACTGCCATTAATCCAAACAAACCAATGATGAAGTACACACCTTTATTGCAGGCTTGTTTTTGGTTTTGAGTTTGAGGTCTTCCACTTTTAATCATGATTTTACTACTCAACATGTACTTTAAAAAAAAAAAAAAAAAAAAAAAAAAAAAAAAAAAAAAAAAAAAAAAAAAAAAAAAACTCAACGTGTGTATATATATATATATACATATATATATTCACTATTTTTCATCAAATGATAATTTATATATTATCAATCACCGTATAAATAAATTTTGTATTACTACTTCTTGCATAACTTACTTTTAAACCAAACGATCCCTTATATATAGTTATGCAAAAAATAGTAATATAAAATTTATTTATATGATGATTGATAATATATAAATTATCATTTGATGAAAAATAGTGAACATATTGTTACGTAGTGATTAATAATGAATGTATTTTCATATTAAATAATCTGAAAGTATATTTTTATCTTTAAATAGTTTAATTAATAGATTACTCATACATGTATTTTTCATATTTTATCTTGCGTAAACTAATATATAGATTCTTAATTAATTTATAATTATTTAATAATGTCAATCAAATAATACTCTCTCCATTTCAATTTATGTGAATAAATTTGATTGGACACAAATTTTAAAAGAAAAAAAGATTTTTGAACTTATGGTGTAAATAAGGAATATATATTTTGTATGGTTATAAATTATTGTATAAAGATAAATTATTTTTAAATATGAAAAAAGACAATTCTTTTTTGTACGGATATAAAAGGAAATAAATTTATATAAATTGAAATGAAGGGTGTATTATCTTTTTTAGTTATTCTTTTACCAACCAAACGACCCCTAACTATTGCCTACATTTCAGCACATTGGGCGTGAAAAGTTTATTTTTTTATCCAAAAAATAAAAATATAAAGAAAAAGGAGAGATTCTTGGTAGATCATTGTCTTTCTGACTTTCTTGGTATTTGTGAAACATCAAAATAATGTCATTTACGTGAACCCCATTTGGGAACTTGAGGCTCTCAATTCTCCCATTTGGTCATTTCTGCAAAATTCTTCTTTTGAGAGTCTCTTATTTTGAAGATATTTGCCATTTTTGTTCCTTCAGGTGAAAATTTGGACATGGGTATTTGCTAAAGATTGTATTTTTGGTGAACCCCATTAAGGAATTTAAGGTTCTTTATGTTCCCATTTGGTTATTTCTGCAAAATTATTGTGATCTGGGGCCATTCTTGGTGAAAAGTTTCAATCTTGGTATTTTCCTGGAAAATTTTTGCCTCAGATTTTGGAAAATTTGGAGTTTCTTAGATTATGCAGCAAATTTGTGATGTGGGGCATTTGAGAATCTTGAATTTGTGGCATTCTGGATCAACAAAAGGTGAAAAGTTAATAACTTGATTGTTGTTTAAGTGGTTAAAGATTTGATTTTTATGGTTTCAGCCAGCTCAGGTATTTCCTTTTTTTACCTCAAGTTGACAAAGTCTTGATTTTTATCATTAATGTTGTACAAATTGGTCACTATCAAGATTGTAACTATCATATTTTGTATATATAGAAAAAAAGTTGTATATTTAATTGGTTGATTATGATCAAGTCCGAAAGCATATTGGTTTGAGGTGTTGAAAAGGGGTTCATTGGATTTTATTATAAATTCTGATTGTTTAGACAAATTGAGATTGAAATTATGTGTAAGGAAATTTGGTTGTGAGGTTGTTATTAGTTTGTTAGAAAGCAAGGAATTTCCTTATATGATGATTATGACGATGATGATGATTCGGATAGCTTAAGGATCATTGTGTAAATACAGACATCAAAATCCCAGTTTTAAGATTTAGTTGGAGCTACAAGGTACATATGGTCCTTATCTACTGCTAACATCATGCCCGAACGGTATCCGAAAACTATGCGATTTTTAAGCCTTGTTGGGAATTCATTCGGATGTTCTGCGTCAGGCGAGCGATTAGTTTCTGCTGCTAGAGATGGTGATCTTCAGGAAGCCAAGGCTTTACTGGAGTATAATCCTCGGTTAGTGAGGTATTCGACTTTTGGTGTTCGAAATTCACCCCTCCATTACTCTGCCGCCCAAGGACATCATGAGGTAGGATATGAATCTAAAACTTGAGTTTTCTTTGAAATTGATGGTGACATAATTTAAGTCAACGCTTAGGGCTCGTTTGGTTGGGAAACAAGTTATCCCAGGATTTGTTATTCCGGATTAGTTATCCCGGGATTGTTTATACCGTGATTTTATCCCAACCAAACATGGGATAAACTCATCTCAAATTTAATCCCGAGATTAATTATTCTTTATCCTTCGTACCAAACGAGCCTTTAGTGAATTTGTATGCGATCAATCATTTTAGTGTTCCTTTGTCCTATCAGATTGTTACTCTCTTGCTTGAGTCTGGAGTTGACATCAATCTTAGAAACTACCGGGGGCAGGTAGATCTTATTCTCCTTTATTTTGTATGTTATACTTAATTCTTGTTAAGTGATTGAAACTAGTATTTTGTCATATGGTTAACAGACTGCGTTGATGCAAGCGTGTCAGTATGGTCACTGGGAAGTTGTTCAGAGTCTCATTCTTTTCAAAGCCAATGTATGACAGTTTATTGTTGCGGTATATTCGCTTTGAAGTATTAAGAATGTTCTTTCCTTGTGAAATTTCAACTTTTTACTAGTTTTCTAGAGTAGCGGCAGTGTGTCAAGATTTATCACAAGCTTACAGTTGGTATTGGATTTTAGATTCATAGGGCTGATTATCTCAATGGAGGTACGGCACTTCATTTAGCTGCTCTGAATGGACATTCCCGATGTATACGGCTTCTCCTTGCTGATTATATTCCAAGCATTCCTAATTTCTGTAATGTCATGAGAAAGAGATCGAGAAATGAGGACTCTATCCAAGAATTTGATGACTTGTAAATCCCTTATTTAAACTTTTCCATTTGATTTCTGGTCATCACCTGCTTCTATTAAATGTATTAACCTGAAGTTCGTTGTGCTTTCTCCAGTGCACTGCATGAGGTGATCAATAGACCTGCCGATGGTGGCATTACCGCCCTTCATATGGCAGCGCTGAACGGCCATGTTGAAAGTCTGCAGCTACTCTTGGACTTAGGGGCTTCTGTCACCAAGGTTACTGTGGAAGATGGGACTACAATTGATTTGATAGGTGAGACAACTTTCTGAGTTCTGTCTAGTAACTCTTATATCAAATTGATCTCTTGAATGCCCTATTACATTTGTGTAACTCCCCAACAAAAGAAAATAAAAGATTGTTGTAGCTCAAGGAGGACAACTGCAACTGTTCTTGTTCTTGTTATCATATTTGAGAGAGAGAAAGAGAGAGAGACCTTAGCTCATCAGTTTCATATGTTACTTGATAGCTTGCAGAACGAAGTATTAGAGATGCAGATACAAGATAACCGTAATCTAAACCCAATTTTTCTATTTTATTTTTAAATATTTTATTTTTTCTATCAACAACTATGTCAAATTGTATTCCATTTTTCGCCGATGCCTATCTGAGACACTGCCTGGTTCAGGTAGTCTGAAGAAGTGTTTGAAGTCACTTATACTTTCTAAACTTTTTTGTTTTCTTCTGGATTTGTTCTAATTGTGTTACCTACTTTTTGATAATTTACTTAGACAAGATTCTACTGATTTTCATTTTTCTGTTTTCTTGGTTAGCTATTTGGAAACAACCTCTCTATCTCCACGAGGTAGGGGTAAGGTCTCGTACACACTACCCTCCCCAACCCCCACTATGTGGGATTACACTGGGTTTATTGTTGTTGTTTTCTTGGCTGGTTTTGTGTACACTACCCTATTCCTTTACAATCATGTCCAGTCCCATTGTAAAAGAAAACTATGTGATTTCTTCCCATCTATCCAAGTCTTGGTGGATAGAACTACCTGGTATGTGTTGCTGGTGGGAGGTGGGAGGTAGCAGGTATCCCGTGAATTAGTCGAGGTGCGCGGAAGCTAGCCCGGACACCACCACCAACCACAACAACAACCCAGTATAATCTCACTAGTGGGGTCTGGGGAGGGTAGTGTGTACGCAGACTTTACCCCTACCTCCAAGAAGGCAGAGAGGTTGTTTCCGGTAGACCATCGACTCGGAAAAGATAAAAATTACACTAGGTTTATTGTTGTTGTTCAGGCCGGGATACCACGGTTATCAAAACAAAACTATGTAAAAGAAATTCTATATTGCACAAACAGACTACATGCTATCATTTAGTTCTAGGTCGGACGTTATCTCATCAATGCGACATGTTTTCTGTGTAGTTTGTTAAAAAGGGAGAAAAAGGTTTCCAAAAATAAAAATCATTAGTGAAGATAAAGAGTGCAATTACAGGTGCTCAACTAGTCTTTGATAATGTTGACTGAAATATTCTCAACAAGACTTTGAGTGCAATTGCGCCTACAATTTAGAGGAGGCTTCATGACGTGAATCAAGAAGCAGAGTTGATATCGTCTTCTTTTTTTCTCTTTTCTAAAAGGTAATTCTTTATCTTGCAGGTGCAGGAAGTACACCACTTCATTATGCTGCATGTGGCGGGAATGCTCAGTGTTGTCAGGTTTGTTTTCTCTTCTTTATGCCTTTCTTTTTTATTTTGCTGGTATACTTGTTGCAAGTTCTGAAGTTGTGATTTGTCATTTTGTATCCCAACTTTCAGCTTTTAATTGCCAGGGGTGCGAGTCTCAACGCAGAAAATGCGAATGGGTATGATATCTTTACATCATTTTAACATCTTTGAAATTTACTAGAAGAAAGCTCTCTTTACTTGTGAATACTTGTTCTTCGTGTTAATTCTAATGGACTATTCCGCATTCTGGAATCTTCAGCCACATTTGTTTCAGCTCATTAGTCGTGGAGGACATTATCACTTATTTTGCTTCGCTCTTTTAGCGCAGTATGCAAGTTTGTCTATGTTTTTTCAAGCATATTATGTTCAGTTTAAGGCTGCGATGCTGGTGATCTTTGCAAAATAGAGTTCTTTGCATTCTTTCCATGCAAGAAGTGGATGTGACTACAGTAGTTGTTATGAATCTCCAGATACTGATAGATTTCTTTGATAGTCGAAGGATACTATATAAATATCTTAGGTCAACTTTAGCGAGTCCATTACTGTCTTGCTGCTATTTGATTTGTCATTCAGCAACTAAAAGATCCCTATTGTATTTACGTCTTTCTGAACTTTGAGGTTTAGTGTCAGTTTGATTTGGTTATCTTTTTCATGCTGTGTAGTTTTGCAGAAATAGAATTTGGAATGGGCTAGAGTGAGACCATGTACCTCTCTCCCAATTTTTATTATTTCACCGTAATGTGGTTCTTTTACGACTAGGTGTGGTAAACTTTTTCCTGGCAGTACTATTTGATGATATACCGTGGAAACAACCTCCTGCAGGGTAAGGCTGCGTACAATAGATCCTTGTCGTCCGGCCTCTCCCTGAACCTCGCACATAGCGGGAGCTTAGAGCACCGGATTGCCCTACTATTTGATGATATACAAGTAGATACAACCACATATCCTAGATAAGCTTGTGACTATGTACTGACCAGATAATAAATGAACCTTGTTCCCTTTAAGACATCTTATATTCCAAAATAGCCAAAGACGAAAGGAAAAGATATTAACATTGTAAGTTGATGGAGAGCTTAAGAAATGCAATCTTGTTTGGGCGCTGAGTTATTGAAACAGATAAATATTGTCTTATTCTCGTATGGAAACTCTTTTAGTAATTCTATCATTCCTTAAACAATTCATCTAACTTGAATATTTTCCTTTACATGCTTTAAGGTGGACCCCATTGGTGGTTGCTCAATCATGGCATAGAGATGGGCTCGAGGAAATTTTAAGTGCTCGTCCAGAAAGGCAACCACGTCCTCTTCCTTCACCGTTCTTATGCCTCCCTCTTATGAGTATAGTGAAGATTGCTAGGTGAGTTAGGTTTAGCAATATTGGTCGGACTCGCTGATGCACATGCATCAATTATATATGACACTAACAATGGCACATTTCATCTTATTTTCCTTTCTAGTAAGAATGCTGAAAATAATTTCTCTCGTTTATCATATTCTGCAGAGAATGCGGATGGAGAACAAATGATTCACGATCAACTTGTTTAGATCCGTGTGTTGTTTGTCTGGAAAGGAAGTGTGCAGTCGCTGCAGAGGGTATGTCTTTCATTTTACACTTAATAACATACTCTTCGGGCTCGTTTGGTACGAGGGATAAGGAATAATTAATCCCGGGACTAAATTTAAGAAGAGTTTATCCCATGTTTGGTTGGTAGAAAACTGCGGTATAATTAATCTCGGGATTAGTTATCCCGGGATTGTATTGTTTTTTAATCCCCATGGAAAGGTGGAAAAATTAATCCCGGGATAATTAATCCTGGGATAACTTCTTGCCTACCAAACCAGAGGCGGAGCTAGGATTTGAACCTTATGGGTTCATGATTATAGTTCTTTCAAGTTACTGGGTTCTAAATTAATAATTTGTACATATTCATTGGATTTTTAATATAAATACAAAGTTTGGATAAAAGCTACTAGGTTCGACCGAACTCGCAAATAAGAACGTAGCTTCGCCCCTGCAAACGACCCCTTATAGTCATAGAAATATCACGACATGTTTAAGATCACAAGTTCTAAGGGTATATTTGATATGTGCCAAAAGACTTTTTTTCTTTCTTAACCTCCATGTTCAATCAAACTCCACCATATAAAATGAAACGGAGGAAGTAGCATTTCATTGTCGTAACCAGTATGTTAGTCTAGTTGCTGCAGTATCTAATGCTGCTATATTCTACAGGTTGTTTTCACGAGTTCTGCACGCGCTGTGCATTGTACCTTTGTTCCACCAGCAGCACCTCAACCGCGGCACATGGTCCTCCGGGCTTGATTCCCTGCCCTTTATGCCGACATGGTATCGTTTCATTCGTTAAGCTGGCGGATACAACGCCAATCATCAAGGAAGCAGCGAGAACAAGCCTATCATTGCCGTTCTGTGCATGTACAGCCGATGGACAAGAACCAACTACATTGGAAACGCCATTTTGCAAGCCGGACTTATATTGCTCTCGATTCTCCCCACTTGGCTCTTCCTTCCGCTCATTAAGCTGTCAAAAATTCCCGGCCTTGAAATTCAGCCCTGGCCTTTGTATGGGAACACCGGACACAAGTCCGTCTTTAGTTCCAATAACTGCTGAACGAGAACATCTGACTCGATGTTCAAGATCCAGCTTTAGGCGATCAACGTCAAACGTTGAAGCAAGAAGATGGTTGTGTTCCTTCAGCCAATCTGTAGAAACTGGAAGCAGCTGCTGAAGGGTGCATGGATTAGGTCTATACATGCCTATTCAACTATTTATTTCAAACTTAATTTACAATTTTTTTCTTTTTTTTTTTAAATGAACTTTTGCTTGTATACCTCATGTCCACTAAATGTAATTGAAATGTTCCATCTATATGAAGTTTGGCTTGTAAATAAATAACATATATATGTTGTATAAGTGAAAAGGAAAAGAATCCTGGGCTGGTATTTATTGAATTTCTCCATTTGTGCCTCTCTGTCTGACTATTTTATATTTTCTTCCAATTTTTTCGAGTTTTTTTGGGTATTAATTATGTTTTTGTAAATTTTGTTGTGATTAACGACGATGTTTTTTTGGATAAGTGTGTTTTCTTGAAGATGTACTAAAAAATTCCGTGGTATTATCACTTTTAGCCCGCGCCAGAATCTATTAACATCTAGTAGCCGAAAAAGTGTATAAAACTTGTATATTTTTTGTATATAACATACATAATGTGTGTGTGTCTATATATATATATATAGACACACATAATTTTTATAAAACTCTGTTTCAAATTTGAATTGAATGTGGCTAAATCAATTAGGAGATTCTGTTCTTCATTTTTATGGCATCATATTATGAGGATTTTGTGCTATTAATTACTAATTAATAGATGGTATTAAAATTGTAGGGAAAATGTGGACAGGTCGGGTAATTTACATACTATGCACATATTTGATAATAAAGTTTCATATATGGTATAGGAAGGAAAAAATCCCAAAAATATATCTTTATTTTATTTTTGTTTAACCACTCAAGAAAATTGGCATATACTAAAAGATTCTCAGGTTCAAGAGTAAAGAGTGCTTTCCTCTTTAATGTACTTATGTAACCCGGATTTTAATTAGTCAAGCCCCAATATAAGTATCGGACATCAGATAAGAACAAAAAAAAACAAGTATGCGTAAATTATACTTAGTAAATGAATAAAAATTATTTCAATATGGTAGAAAGCGTTTTCCCCTTCAATGTCCTAATGCAATGCAAATTCTTATTACTCGGGTATTAATACAATTTAGATTAGTCGGGCCACAATACAGATATCAATTTTTGGATGAAAACCAAAAAACATAAAGATATGAAATGATACTTAATAAATGCAAAAAAAGAAGAAAAAAAAGTTGTACTGCCTCTAGTTGGCAGAATTGCTATATCTGGTTTTGCCAACATCACTGTTTCACTTGTTTTTCTTGTATGAAACAGCCAACTGCATCAGTCACAACATTAATTAACAGCTCCAAATTAGAGTACATTAATAAGATCAATTTCTTGATACAAGTACCGTCAAACTCCCTATAATAATATCTCTACATAATAATCATTCACTATAAACGTTAAATTTTTTCGGAACTGATTTTTATATTATGTTATAATTTATGTCCTTTATAACAGAACTTTACTATAAAAACTAAAAAATATCGAAACAAATGAGACTGTTATAGAGAATTTTGACTGTAGTATTATTTGCTTAGCCATAAGTTAGCTAAAAAAGGGAAAAAGTAACAAGATGAGAAAATGAACAGGCTCAATCTCTCTTATAATCATTCTTCTGTAACAGTTACACAACACTTAAAACTAGTTATATTTTCTTTTTCATATATCATAAGGGTCGTGGACGACTTCTTGGTTCAAGCTCAGAAGGAATAGCTAAAGAAATAAAAGGTGAGAGATTTGAACTGCATAAAGATTACATAAAAAGAAAATAAACAAAAAAAGACAATAACAAAGCCTTGCAAGGTCAAGAAAAAGAAAAGAAACACAAAATGATACAACAAAGAAAAATTAGAACACAAGCTCAACGAGGATAGCGCCAGTAAAGACTTATAGTCATTTGGCTATTGGAGAATCATCTTTCTTGAAACTTTTAAAAAAACTTGAATATTTGTCTTGTTTCAAACAAGGCGGATAAATTACTAGCGCAGATATTGAACAAGAAAAAGAATAAGAGAAGGAAAAAATAAGTAGAAAAAAATTAGAATACATGGTGTTATTTGGACCTGAATGGTATGTTGTGAAGTGATAGAAATGGGATAAAATTGATAGATATGAAGAGATAGATGGTGTTTATATAGAGGAACGCCACATGCATGCAACCAGGATCTTTCTTTTTTAATTTTGTATCCGGCGTTTGATATATGTATTGAGGTCTGACTAAATTCGAATTCGCATAAAAAAATTCTAAATTGGGGTTAAAGTGCTCCTTAACAAAAACTATTTTATACCCAAATTTTGATACCGAAATCTCTGATAAAGGTCAAAGCAGTACTTAATCATCACTTCACTACAACCCTTGTTAGTAACTAGGATCAAGAAAATAACTACAATTTCTACGTACTTATATTAAGATTAAATTTGTATAAAATACAATCTTCAGATTTTTTACGCAAACGATATAATTTAATTTGTTATAGTAAGTTAATTATTATATTTATTAAGTTAGTACCAATTATCTTATCTTAGAGATTCACTTAAAATCACCTAATAAGTAGTCTCATTGAGTAAATATTATTTATATTGGTAAATCCTTACAAGATTTTTATTTTATTAGTGTTGTTTTTCTTGCTCTGTCTAAACTGTGAAATCAGTCTCTTGCATAAATACGGGATATTTTATACATTGAGTTGTCCTTTGCTCCTTCGCAGTAATTATTTCATGGAGTCGTTATTATGACGGTTACACTTGATATATATATATATATATAGTCGTCACTAATCGCCCGTAGCTAATAGATTTTCTTTATAATCTGTCGCTAAATAAGATTATGAAAGATTTTTCTATTTAGCTACAGAATTTGTCCGTCACTAATTCTTGTCTTTTTAATACCGTAGTAAATTTACAAAGAATTTATGCTGGCAAACCAAATACTGGTTTCTTGCCCTCGATCCACGTGAGTAAAGTAAATATGGATTTGGGGTTGGGGTTGTCGGGGGGGGGGGGGGTCATCAGAAAGTGCAGAAAACTCAATGAGTGCAAGAAAGTAAATAAAAAGTGACAAAACGAGGCAGAAGCTGCTATCAGTTGTAAGTAGAGTGCAGTACTATCTCTCTTTCTGTCAACACATCTTTTACCTTCTAACTTACGCTAAATATGAATAGAGAGAAGTCTACAGAGAATAAGAAGCCAACTGAAGAAAGCAGCAAAAGTTAACAAACCCCAATTGCCAATGCTAATTTCCTATGGGGACTCGGATTTTCCCTGTTTTACTCATCAAAAGGTTGAGAAGCTAGCTTGGTACAATGACATGACATATATTGGTTTCTCGTTCCATATTCGTATAGAGTCCGATTAAATATAAATTTGTGTTAGGAACTCTTACTCATAAGGAAAGAATTAGTGATAAAGAAAAAATTAGAGTTTAATTAGGAATGTGTAATATTTTCCTTATTACCTTGTATATTTATTTTTCTTGTTTAGGTCTTGGTCTCCTATTAGGTTTAGGTTTTCTTCTCCCATTAGGTTTAGGTTTTCTCTTATTTCTAACTTCTTTGTCTATAAATACTTGTGAAATTAATGAGAAGAGCAAGAGTTTTTCCTCCAA
>ML350821.1:888-67749 GCA_005239505.1 Nicotiana paniculata
TCACAATGAATTCATCCCCAACGGGTTCTACCAAAAAGCTAGACTAAATAATTTAGCTACTCATGTTATTGAGAATCAAAACTAAAATAAATTGCATAATTGAAATACAAAGTAATGAATACTAGATGTAGAAATCAATGTTTGTCACTTCTATGGTGTTTTCTTGTTGAATCCTTCGAAATTCTTCCGATTCTTCTCCGTCCCCCATAAGTTGTGTTGTTTGGTGTCTATTTATATGTTTAGGGCCAACCCTAACCATGTGGGAGACTTCTATTTCAACCAGGAAACACTTAACTCGTCAAAACTCGGATTTGGCCGAAACTGGGGACCCCGGGCGTTTGGACTCTAACGCACCCCTAAGGCCAGGGCACTCCTGGCGTTTGGGCCCTAACGCCCCCCTAACGCTAGGTAGGGTCAGGATTTAGGGGGCAAACGCTCGGCTATCGCTCGAGTGTCTCCTTTTGTGTATTTTCGACGTATTTGCATCCTTTTAGCTCCGTTTCCATCTCCAATTCACTTAAACATAAAATAAACTCTATTAAGCACATAACAAGTGTATTTTTATCATTAAAGCACCTCAAATGTAAGGTATATTACATATTAAACTATGCATTCTAGCCTCGCATCAGGGTGCACCTGTTCGTGAACGGGTTGGGACCACATCTGATAAATGAGTGCACGACAACCTCCTTTGTAGAGGGCATGTATATTTCCCATATTCAGCCTTATGCCCAAACCCTAGAGGATCATAAGCGCCAGCAAAGGGCAGAAAGGGAGCAGGATAGGAGCCAGCAGAAGAGGACGAGATTTGCAGGGTATTCTGATGATTTCAGAGGCAGTATCAGGCCCCAGTCTTCGAGTAGTTCGGCGCCACCTGTAGCTAGTGCTCCTCCATAGTTTCAGATGCCTCGGTATGATCAATTTAATTATTTTGGTCCAGGTCAGAGTTCGCGGACATCAAGCTTGCAATACCATAAGGATACTAGTCAGACGAGACCCCTACCACCCCGTTGTGATCAGTACGGCAAAGCCCACTTTGGACTATGCCGTCGAGGTTCTGATGTGTGCTATTCTTGTTGAGCCAAGACATATGATGCGGGATTGTCCTATTAGAGGGGGTGGTGGTATAGCTCAGCCAACTAGATATGTGTCTGGTTCTTCCTCATCAGTTCAACCTCCATTACGGGGTTTCAATAGTCGATAGGTCGTGGTAGAGGTAGAGGTACATTGTCGAGTTTGAGTTGTGCTCAAAATCAAACATATGATCTAGTAGGTCGACAAGATCTCGAGTCGTCTCCAGATGTTGTTACAGGTACATTGTCTGTGTTTTCGTATGATGTATATGCGTTGATTGATCCGGAATCTACATTATCATATGTTACACCCTTTGTGGCTAATAAGTTTGGCATTGAACTTGAATTGATAAGTAAACCACTTGCAGTATGCACTCCGATAGGAGATTCTTTGATTGCTAAAAGGGTATATAGAAGTTGCAATGTGATGATTTGTAGTCGTCAAACCTCAGCAAATTTATTTGAGTTAAAAATGTTTGATTTCAAAGTTATAATGGGAATGGACTGGTTGGCCTCATGTTGTGCGAATGTTGATTGTCGTACGAAGATGGTTAGGTTTCAGTCTCCTGGTGAACCCATCATTTAATGGAATAGGAACATTGCTACTTTCTATCTTAAGGCAAGGAAGATGATCTCAAAAGGTTACATTTATCATCTCGTTCGCATTAGGGATGTGGAGGCGAAGCCGCCTACTCTACAATCAATCCCCATGGTCAATGAATTTCCAGATGTTTTCCCAGATGAACTCCCAGGCCTTCCTCCTGAAAGGGAGATTGAGTTTATCATTGATGTGTTGCCTGACACTTAACCAATCTCTATCCCTCCATATAGGATGGCCTCGGCAGAGTTTCGAGAGTTGAAGGCGTAGTTTGGAGGACTTGCTAGATAAAGGCTTCATTATGCCTAAAACTTCACCTTGGAGTGCGCCAGTATTGTTCGTGCGGAAGAAAGACAGGTCGTTCAGGATGTGTATCGATTATCGATAGTTGAATAAGGTTACTATAAAGAACAAGTATCCACTTCCAAGGATTGACGACCTATTTGACCAGCTCTAGGGTGCCAAGTATTTCTCCAAGATTGACCTGTGTTTAGGGTATCATCAAATGAGGGTTAAGTTGAAGGATATTCTAAAGACGGCTTTCCGGACAAGATATGGGCACTTTGAGTTCTTGGTGATGTCGTTCGGGCTAACAAATGCCCCAGCAGCTTTTATGGATCTACTAAAAAGTGTATTCGGGCCCTATTTTGGCGTGTTCAATATCGTATACATTGATGACATTCTAGTGTATTCTCATTCAGAGATGGAACATGCGGGCCACTTGCGGATAGTATTACAGACCCTTTAGGATCATAAGTTATATGCTAAGCTCTCCAAATGTGAATTCAGGATGAACTCAGTAGCATTCCTTGGCCATGTGATATCTGACGAGGGTATTAGTGTCGACACTCAGAAGATTGATGCAGTAAAGAATTGGCCGAGACCTACAACACCATCAACAGTCCGCAGCTTCCTGGCTAGCAGGATATTATAGGCGGTTTGTAGAAGGATTTTCCTCTATATCAACACCATTGACTAAGTTAACACAGAAAGCTACCAAGTTCTAATGGTCTGACGTTTGTGAACGTAGTTTTCAGGAGCTAAAGAATAGATTGACATCTTCACCAGTGCTCACTCTCCTAGAAGGAACAGAAGGTTACGTGGTATATTGTGAGCCTCAGGTATAGGTTTGGGGTGTGTATTGATGCAACGTGGGAAGGTGATTTCCTGTGCATCGAGACAATTGAAGAAACATGAAAAGAATTACATGACTCATGATTTGGAATTAGCTGCAGTAATATATGCTTTGAAGATATGGGCAGCACTACTTATATGGCGTCCATGTTGACATCTACACATATCATAATAGTTTATAATCCATCTTCAAGCATAAGGACTTGAATTTGAGGCAGCATAGGTGGATTGAATTATAGAAAGACTACGACGTCGAGATATTGTACCATCCCGGTAAAGCCAATATTGTGGCTGACACTCTCAGTCGTAAGTCAATGGGAAGCTTAATACACATTGAGGCAGGTAGACAAGGGTTGACCAAAGAGCTTCACTAGTTGGCCAATATGAGAATTAGATTGTTAGACTCTAATGACGGAGGTGTTACTGTACATAATACAGCAGAACCATCTTTGGTAGCCAAGGTAAAAGCACAACAATATGAATATCCTATCTTAGTAAGATTGAGAGAGGACATTCAGCAGTGTAAGATTATAGCTTTCGAGATCAAAGGAGATGGGGCACTAAGATACCAGAGCTGATTATGTGTTCTAGTGTGGTAAGGTTGCGAGAGAAGATTATGATTGAGATTCATCAGTCCTGATATTCTATCCATCCCGGATCAACAAAGATGTATCATGACTCTAAGGAGAAGTATTGGTGGGATAACATGAAGAAGTCTATTGCAGAATTTGTAGCCCATTGTCCTAATTGTCAACAAGTAAAGATCGAGCATCAGAAACCTGGTGGATTGATTCAGAATATAGAGATTTCGACCTGCAAATGGGAGGTGATTAATATGGACTTTATTATTGGATTACCTCTCTCTTATAATAAGTTTGACTCCATCTGGATGATAGTTGGTCGTCTTACAAAATATGCCCATTTTTTGCCAGTTAAGATAACTTACACAGCTGAAGATTATGTGAAGTTGTATATCAATGAGATTGTTAGGCTTCATGGTGTGTCGGTATCTATTATATCATACCGAGGAGATCAATTTACGGATGGCTTTTGGAGGTCTTTTCATAAGGGTTTAGGAACACAAGTGAATCTTAGCACTGCATTCCATCCGCAGACTGATGGACAGAATGAACGTAACATTCAGACACTTGAAGATATGTTATAAGCATGTGTTCTGGATTTCAAGGGGAATTGGGATGACCATCTTCCACTCATAAAATTTGCCTACAATAATTTCTACCATTCCAGTATTAAATTGGCCCCGTACGAGTCACTATTCGGGAGGAGAAGTAGATCACCAAATGGATTGTTCGAATATATGGGCCAGATTTGATTCACCAAGCCATTGACAAGGTGAAAGTGATACAAGAACGACTGAGGACGGCACAAAGCAGGCAAAAGTCTTATTCCGATGTCCGACATCGTGATTTGGAATTTGAGGTTGGTGATTGGGTTTTCCTAGGGATCTCGCCGATGAGTACAGAATTAGGGACACAAGTTAAGAAACTAGTCTGAAAGGTACCAATTAGTTGCTAAGGAGTACAGAATTGGGCAAGGCAAGAACATTCTAAATGATAAAATGATCGTAGGAGAAAATCATAGCTTGAATGAGGGTTTTAACATAGATTGGGGCACATCACAGATACATACCAGTTACTTAAGAAATCCAGGACAAGGCAGAAGACAAACAAGTGTCATATAACCAATGTAAACTCCCAAAGTACCAATACATTAAACGAACTTCAAACAGTCTAAATTGCTTAAGTTAAACACAAATACATTTTAGAACTGACAATTTAGGCATGAGCAAATGCTAGAGAGGTTCATATCATAAGCAGAGTTATACATAGAGATAGTCTAGAAAACACATAAGGTTATGCAATTTCAGAGGCATGAACGTGGTAATTAAGAACATAAGAGAATGAACATTGCGAAGGTTGAGAACTCACCAGTTACATTATTGATAAGTAAACAAACAAAAACAGAACAGAGTCGCTTAGAACGTTAACAAAGCAGTATAACCCAGAACCTTAGATGCGTCAACATCCCAAGGGCTTCAAGGAACCCAGGGCAATGCCCACACCCAAGGAAGGTCGAGAAAAATAGGAGTTCTATGGCCTTGGCTTTCAGCCGGCCAAAAGTCAAAGTAGAAAAGAAGAATAAACGAACAACAGAGTGAAAATCTTTTGCTTTTTAGTGGAAATTTTAGCGATTCCAAGTCTGTCTAAAAGGGAAAGGGGGATGGGTTTATATAGCGGTCAAACTCAAGCAAGCATCTAAGGAAACAGAGTAATTTACGCAACACACAAGGAAAATAAATATGCAAATCGATTTGAAATCAATTTAAGAGAGAAAATATGTGAACCCTAGTTTTTAGGGAAAGTTTAAATCGGCAGAATCCAAATGAAATCGAAATCACACAGTAGTATTGAACGTATATAGACTAAATAGTTCTCAAAATCAGAGATTCGAACCATTTTTGGTTCGATTTCGGAAGATATTACGTGCCATTTTTAGGCAAGCACTTAGATAACACCAAAAATGAATAACTAGTACCACAAGGGGTCAAATATGGCAAGAGTAAGGTAATCGAATCCCATTATCAGTGGGATTATGAGAGGGATTTAGGGGGAGACGGCTAGGGTTTGGTGAAGAATAGGGGAGTGACAGAGAGAATAGGGGCCGCGTCTTTAGGAAATGGGGTAGGGTTTCTGGGGTTAGGTTAATTAAAAAGGGGGGAGTGGACGGTGGCCGTTAATCTTGAGAGATCAACGGATGAGATAAAAAATTTGTAAACTAAATGATGATGCAAATATTCTCTTTTAAAAGTATATATGCATTTTAAAAATATGAGAGAAAAACTGGGTATCAATAGTTGCCCTTCTTTACCCGGGAATGATGAAAGAATTGTCGGGTAAAGAAATGATGACCAATTTTGACCGAATGGGATGACTTGAAAAAATAGAGGCCGAACTCTGGTTTCTGAGTTTCCTACATATCCCTGGTATTACGGGAATCAGGCGGTGTGTAGTTCTGGATCCAGCGGCGAACTGAGCCGATGGAGTTGTTGTAGGAATGGTCGTATGCTTCGGAAAGTGTTCTTTTAGGTAGGACAATATCAGATGAGTTTATATGAAATCGTGAATAGATGTATCTCTGAACGGGTATCTGAACATTTATCAAGTAAAAGTGGGTAACTGATGGCGGTTGACTGTGTTTGAAATAATTGCGGGTTGGGAGCATTGAACAGAAACCGGAGCGAAGATCGCTCCCATTAAGAGAACGGTCACCTCCTGGATTGCCTGCAAACTTAAACACAATGCATGCAAGTATATATGGGATTATTGTGAGAACTTAAACATGATGAAAATTCCTTTTGGACCATGAAAGTTGTCTTTGGAAGATGAGGATGATGTCATGGGCCATGAATCGTGTGATAAAGGATTTGCAGGCCATGAAATGATGTTCTCGGGCCATGAGAATGGTGCCTCTGAACCATGACGCCTTTGAATAATGATGTGCAATATTGAGAGATCCTCAGGTGATGACATGGTATCTTCCGGCTGTGCGGATGATTCCTTCAGACTATGATGCCTTTGGATAAATGGTGATGTTTCAGCCCATGAGATGCAAAGACATGATGCTTGGTTATATGCGACGCGAAACAAGACAGAGCTTAGTCTTGTATATGATTGGGGAAGAGCTTAGCCCCGGGAAGGTAGAAAATAGTGCTAGGTTTCAAGTAGCATAACGGAGGTAGCATTTTGTAATATGCAAGGATAAGGAGATGTTTGGCCGTAGACAATTGAAGAGTCAATGCTTAGCCTGATGCGAGAAAGGGAGACAATCCTCAGTCTTGATGCACAGAAAGGGAGACAGTACTTAGTCTCATGCAATTAGGAGACAGTGCTTAGTCTCATGCAAGGAAAGGCAGAGCTTAGCCTTATGTGCTTAGGGAGACAATGCTTAGCCTCATGCAAGGAAAGGAGACAGTGCTTAGTCTCATGCAATGGAAGAAAATTCTTAGACTTATGCAATAAGGGAGGCAGTGTTTAGCCTCATGCAAAAAGAGGAGACATTGCTTAGTCTCATGCAAGGAAAGGCAGAGCTTAGCCTTATGTAACTAGGGAGGTAATGCTTAGTCTCATGAAAGTAAATGGAGACAATGCTTAGTCTCATGCCATTAGGGAGGAAATGCTTAGCCTCATGCAAGGTAAGGGAGACAATGTTTAGTCTCATGCAATTAGGAGACAATGCTTAGTCTCATGTAAGGATAAGGAGAAGTTCTTAGCCTCATGCAAATAAAGGCAATGCTTGGCCTTATGAACTTAGGGAGGCAATGCTTAGCCTCATACAAGGAAAGGCGACAATGCTTAGTCTCATGCAATGGAAGACAATTCTTAGCCTTATGCAATTAGGGAGGCAGTGCTTAGCGTCATGAAAAAAGAGGAGACAATTCTTAGTCTCATGCAAGGAAAGGCAGAGCTTAGCCTTATGCAATTAGGGAGGCAATTCTTAATCTCATGCAAGGAAAGGCAGAGTTTAGCCTTATGCAATTAAGATACAGTGCTTAGTCTCATGCAAGGAAAGGCAGAGCTTAGCCTTATGCAATTAGGGAGGCAATGCTTAGCCTTATGCAAGAAAAGGGAGACAGTGCTTAGTCTCATGCAATTAGGAGACAATGCTTAGTCTCATGCAAGGAAAGGCAGAGCTTAGCCTTATGCAATTAGGAAGGTAATGCTTAGCCTCATGCAAAAAGAGGGCAATGAGTGATAGTAGAGTATTTCTTAGTTGGAGATATGTTTGCGTTTGACAACTTGTCGTTGTGTGTACGTATTTGTGAATATTCCTGTTATGTTCATTGTGCCTGCATCTACAAAAAAAATCGCGAGTTTTGCAGGGAAGGTCGGTTCGTGCGTTCGCTTGCTTAATTTGCTTTTTCCCTGTCTCATGATCCTATTCGAGTTATTCTAGGTAGCATCTGGATGTTTATAAAAATAAAGTTTTCGAGAAAATAGTGTGCATTTGATGAATGTATTTATTTAAAAACATAGTAGTATGAAATATTAAGTAAATTAGATGAACCAATGATTGCGACTCATTAGAGACATTGCGACTTCTTTGCATTAGAATTTTGAGGGTCCTCCTCAAAATTTTTCCCCAGTTCAATAAGAGATTCTTTGACAGTTCTGCATATGATGAAGTTGGCTGGACTTGCTCCGGAATTTTGAGGGTCCTCCTAAAAATTCTGCCCACGTTTCTGACCATGGTGGAAAATGAAGATTTTTTTCAGCTGTGACCGAACCCACAGGGTTGCTTAAGTATCCCTTCTTAAAAGAGAATCAGGTCAAGCACAGTTCAGTTACATCTAATGAAGAAATGTAAACAATCTAAACATAGTATCTTTTGACTGCGTCTGAATTGATAGGCTTTGGCCAAATTTCTCCATCCATTTCTGCATGTATGAGTGCTCCTCCTGTTAGTACTCTGTCAACCATGTAGGGTCCTTGCCAATTAGGTAAAAATTTCTCTTTGGCTTCATCTTGATGCGGGAAGATCCGCTTCAGCACAAGCTGCCCCGGTGTGAACTGTCTAGGTCTGACCCTTTTGTTGAAAGCTCTGATCATTCTGTTATGGTAAATTTGACCATGGCATACGACATTCATTTTTTTCCCGTCTATAAGGGCTAATTTTTCATAGCGACTTCGTATCCATTCTGCGTCACTGAGTTCAGCCTTTTGTATAATTCTTAAAGAGGGAATTTTTACTTCGGCGGGAATGACGACTTTAGTACAGTAGACCAGCAAGTAGGGGGTTGCTACGGTTGATGTGCGGACTGTGGTATGATATCCCAATAGGTTAAATGGTAATTTCTCGTGCCAATTCTTGTGGTTGTCAACCATCTTTCTCAATATTTTCTTGATATTCTTGTTTGCGGCCTCCACTGATCCATTCATTTGAGGCATGCATGTTGTGGAATTCTTATGCTTGATCTTTCATACATAGATTTCATTAAGTCACTGTTGAGGTTGGCGGCGTTGTCATTGATGATGGATTCTGGAACCCCCGAATTGGCAAACAATACGATCTCTGACAAAATTTGTGATGACTTTCTTAGTTACAACTTTGTACGATGAAACCTCAACCCACTTTGTGAAGTAGTCTATGGCCACTAAAATGAACTTGTGCCTATTCGAAGCGGCGGGTTCGATCGGACCGATGACATCTATTCCCCAAGTGGCGAAAGGCCAAGGTGCACGTGTTGCATTGAGTTCATTTGGTAGCACTCGTATCATATCTGCATGTACTTGGCATTGATGACACTTTTGGACATACCTGATGCAGTCCATTTCCATAGTCATCCAAAAATATCCCGATCTTAATATCTTCTTAGCTAAAACAAAACTGTCCATGTGTGGTCCACAAGTTCCGGCATGTATCTCTTCGAGCTGTTTGGAAGCTTCCTTGGCGTCAACACACCGTAATAATCCTAGGTCGGGAATCCTTCTGTACATAATTCCTCCTTTTTGGAAGAAATGGTTGGATAATCTTCGGAGTGTGTGTTTTTGAGTATGATTTGCATGCTCCGGGTACTCTCTTTTTGCCAAGTCTTCTTTGATATTATGGAACCACGGATTCCTATCCGTTTCTTCTTCAACATGAGTGCAATAAGCTGGCCAATTATGGATCCTTACTGGAATAGGGTCGATGAAATTCTTGTCTGGGTGTTGTATAATGGAAGACAGGGTGGCCAATGTGTTTGCGAACTCATTCTGGATTCTCAGAACATGTTTGAACTCTATATTTGTGAATCTCTTCATCAACTCTTGCACGTAGTACAGATATGGTAATAATTTGGTATTCTTTGTAGCCCATTCTCCTAGAACCTGATGTACCAAAAGGTCTAAATCACCAATTACCAATAATTCCTGGATATTCATGTCAATGGCCAAATTATGCCCAAAGATGCATGCCTCATATTATTCCATATTGTTGGTGCACGGTAATCTGAGTTTTGCAAATATCGAGTAATGTTGACATGTCTCTGACACCAAAACAGCTCTAATACCCACTCCTTTGAAATTTGCAGCCCCATCAAAAAATATATCCAACTGTAGTAGGTTTCGGTGATATCTTCTCCTACAAATGATACTTCTTCATTGGGAAAATATGTTTTCAGTGGTTCATATTCTCCTCCTACAGGATTTTCTGCCAGATGATGTGTTAATGCATGTCCCTTGACCACCTTCTAAGTTACATACACAATGTCAAATTCACTCAACGGTATCTGCCTTTTTCCATCTTCCCTGTAGGCATGGGTTTCTGCAAAATGTATTTCAGAGGATCCATCCTTGATATGAGATATGTGGTATAGGCACAGAAGTAGTACCTCAACTTTTGAGCTATCCACGCCAGGGCACAGCATATGCGTTATAACAAAGAATATCGTGCCTCATAGGGTGTTAACTTCTTACTCAGATAGTATATGGCCTACTCTTTCCTCTCCTTCTCATCAAGTTGTCCCAAGACACAACCAAAAGCCCCATCTAGTACGGAAAAATAGAGTAGCAGAGGTCTCCCAGGTTCCGGCGGGACCAGGACTGGTGGTGTGGACAAATATTCCTTGATTTTGTCAAAAGCTTTCTGACATTCTTCAGTCCAACTTGCTGTGGCATACTTATTTAACACTTTGAAAATTGGTTCACAGATCACAGTTGATTGCGCTATGAAACGGCTGATGTAGTTTAGATGCCCTAAGAAGCTCATCACATATTTCTTGTTCTTTGGAGGTGGAAAATTTTGGATAGCCTTGAACTTTTACCGGTCTATCTCAATTCTTCGGCGGCTGATGATGAATCCTAATAACTTTCCAGCAGGGACCCCAAAAGCACATTTTACGGGGTTCAGTTTCAAATTATACCTTCGAAGCCGATCAAAGAACTTCCTCAAGTCTTCTATGTGATCTTTACCCTTCTATCTCCTTGTATATCATGTCGTGGAAAATGGTTTTCATGGCCCTCATATAAGTGGCAACAACATTCTTTAGACCAAATGGCATAATTTTGTAGCAGTACACTCTTTATAGCATTATAAAGGCTGTCTTCTCGGCATCTTCTTCATCCATCCAGATCTGATGATATCCCGCGAAGCAGCCCACAAAGGACTGGAGTTCATGCTTGGCACAATTGTTGATCCATATGTTTATATTGGGCAACGTGAAATCATTTTTTGGGACTTGTTTTTTTCAAATCTCGGTAGTCAACACATACTTAGACTTTCCCATCCTTCTTCGGAATTGGCACAATATTAGCCAACCAGGTTGGATACTCAACCACTCTGAGAACCTTAGCTTTGATTTTCTGGGTGACTTCCTCTTTTATTTTCTGACTCATATCTGGCTTGAACTTTCTGAGCTTCTGCTTCACGGGCGAACACATAGGGTTGGTAGGTAGTTTATGAGCCACTATAGATGTGATCAAACCAGTCATATCATCATAAGACCATGCGAAAATATCTTCATACTCTTTTAGGACACGAAAGTACTCTTCTTTCTCTGATGGTGACAGGTGAATGCTTATACGAGTTTCTTTGACTGTTACAGAATCTCCCAAATTGACTATCTCGGTTGCTTCCAGATTTGACTTAGGCTTGTTCTCAAAATTTTCCACTTCTCTAACAATTTCCTCCGGTATTATATCTTCTTCTTCTTTTTCTATTTCCTCTGAATCATTATCCTTGTGTTGCGTTGTCTCATTACATGTCACAGTTATTGGTTCATCGGGATAAGTAATAATAATGTTATCGAGAAAAAATGTATAAGATAATAAGAAGTACTAAAATAGAAAACCATTGATAAATACCAAAACGACAAACAAAGGCAATTTTAATGATCTGGACAATTGTTTCAAAGCCAAATAATTAAATCAAAACACTAAAAATGTCTTAAAACGCCCATAAAATTGTTTTAAAAAATGAATGATGCTAGTGGCCAGGCTAATCCGGAACTCGGCGGGCCTGTGATGGTGTAGCGGTCCAGTTTCTGAGAACATGTCCCTTCTCCGCTTTTCGAATGACGAGTCCTCCTCCTCCTCCTCCTCAACTATTGCACAACAATCCATGTCTTCATCTTGCAAGAAAAGATTTCTTAAGCCTGCTAGAACTTCATCTTCTTCAGATCCCCACATCATATCGGCCTGATGAAAGGATTGGCTCAAATGTGGTACCGGCTTCTCAAGAGGGTAATAAGGATCATGCCATGGACAACGAACAATCATTATACTCCTTCCAGGTTTACTTATATCCAAGTCCAAAGGTTGTGCCGTGAAGCTTTAGCTGTATTGGTTTGGTGATACCTTGGAGATTCTTACCGAGACCCCTACTAGGTTCATACCCTACCCATGCCAATATGCTCTCTATTTTTCTACTCCACTGTTTATATTTCTCAATCACGTTGACACGCTCAATGCAATGGTATGTCTCTCCACCCAAATTCCTTCTATTCTCAACAACCGAAAAAGTCTGATTGGTGTAAATAGGGTTACTTCCGTCCCCAGGGATGATTACTTCCCGATGATTCCATTCAAACTTCACGGCCTGATGTAGAGTAGAGACCACCCCAGAAACGTGACCAAGGTCATCCCAATGACAGATTGTATGTGGCGGATATGTCTAGCACTTTAAACTCAACATCAAACCAGGTCGGGCTCATCCGTAAATCGAAGTTGGTCTCCCCAATCGTGGCCCTTTGGGACCCATTGAATTCTTTCACGTTCATACTCCCTACTCGTATCTTATGCAAACCATTACCCAGTCTCTTTAAGGTGGTCAATGGATAGATGTCGAAACTTGAACCCCCATCTATCAAGATATTGGAAATGAATTTTCTTCGCACTGCACTGTGATATGCAGTGCCCTTTTGTGACTCAACCTTTCCGGTGGCAGTTCATCAGCGTGGAAAGTGATCTTATGGCTTTCAAATACTTGTCCTACCATATTGTCCATCTCCTCACTAGTAATGTTATTGGGTACGTAAGCTTCGTTCAACACTTTCATCAACGCATTCCTATACACCTCAGAGTTATGTAGTAGCGATAGAATGGATATCTGAGCAGGGGTTTTGTTCAGATGATCAACCACAGAATACTCTCTTTCTTGCACCTTTCTCCAACGATCATTCGGGCCAGTTTCAATGATAGGCGGCTTAGAAGCGGCTTCTTTACTTGTTCCTCCCAAATGTTCGGGCGTATAAACCCCACCAATTTTGATCATGCCTTGTGTTACACCTGTTTCCTCCATTTTCCCCTTTTCTTTCCTTCTCTCTTCTGCAACATAGTCTCATGGTATAACATTTGACTTAAAGGACGGTGTAGGTGCTACCATCACGGTGAAGGGTGTGGTCACTTCCACCTCAAACGGAGTTGGCGCGACTGAGTGCGTTGTTACGTCAACCTCAAACGGGTTCAATGTGGCTACCTCAACCTCAATCGGTGACTGAATCTACACCACAATAGGTGTGAGAGTGACTGGGGGTATTTTAGGACTATCCACTTCACAAATGATCCCAATTGACCCTTACGGATCCCATTCTTCGTCGTTTTCTATCACATTTACCCCCTCGCCCCTATGATCCGGGAGAGGATTGTTGCAGACATTAGGTGAAACCTCTTTTCCTTGTATAACCTTGGTGTCAATCAATGTCTGGATCTTATCCTTCAAAGTGCGACATTCATCAATAGTATGACCCTTCATGCCCGAGTGGTAGGCACATGTCTTGTTCGGATTAATCCATTGGGAGGAATTTTCCATAGCAACAGTGGGAATGGGAGTGACATAAATGGAAACTATTTAGTCTCTTGTATAATTGGTCGATGGGTTCAGCAATTGGGGTGTATTGTCTAGGCGGTCTGTGGTCAAAATTTGGTCTAGGTTTTTGGTAGTTTTGGCGGGCTGGTGGTGAGTGGTAGTATGTTGGCTGGGTGTTATTAAGTGGCGGCGGGTTGTTGGTATCTGGGAGGTGAAGGCTGATATGTGGGTGGGGTGTTTGGTATGTGAGAGGAGACTTCGGGCCTTGGGCCACCATCACTACCCCTACTTCCTTCTTTTTAGAAATACCGCCTGACTGCAAGGCTTTGTTTGTGGCCTTGAGTGCTTCAAAATGTGTTACCATTCCGCTCTTAATCCCTTCTTCCATTCTTTCTCCCAATTTGATGATGTCAAAAAATTTATGGTTCTCAATAACCATCCGTCTCACATAATACTGCAGATCCTGAGCTCGGACAAACAACTTGTTCATCTGTTCTTCTTCCAGTACTGGCCTTACATTCACAGCTTCAGACCTCCACCGAGTAGTATACTCGCAGAAAGTTTCCATTGGGTTCTTCTTAAGATTCTGAATGTAGAAGACGTCTGGCGCATTTTCTGTATTGAACCTGAACCGATCCATAAAGTTTGACTCCATACTTACCTAGTTAACCCATTTCTTTGAGTTTTGACTGATGTACCAAGACAGGGCGTCTCCAGTGAGGCTCCTCATGAACAACTTCATACGGATTCTCTCATCTTTACCAACCCCTACAAGCTTGTCACAATATGTTCTCAAATGTACCTTCAGATCCCCTGTCCCGTCGAATATTTCGAACTTAGAAGGTTTGTAACCCTCTGGAAATTCTACGTCCGGCTGAATACACAAATCCTCATAATTCAAACCCTCAACTCCTTTACCACTTTCGACACCTCGGACTCGGTTAGTAAGCTTCTTGAGTTCCTCCTCCATGTTCTTGATGAGCAGGTCCTTCTCGGCGGACTCCGGTGTATACAGGGTCTGTTGTGGAGTGTGGGATAAGGTTTCCACGTATATGGGGTTGCTTTGTTGGACTCCAGGATTTTGGGCGTAGTAGTGGTCGTTGGTTGAGTTTTGGGGATCAGGGGTAGGTTGTGGTGCATTTTGAGGAGTGTGGTAGGTTGTGGTTTGTGGATACTGGGTCAGATGATGATGGTGTTGTGTAGGGTCGGCACTGGTGGAGGATTAAGATTTTGAGGAGGCCTGAAATATTGATGAGGTACGGGAGGATTCTACGGGTGTTGGTTTTGTGTGTTCTGGGGAGGTGCTGTGTTTTGGGTGTTTTGTTGATTGATGTCGGGGACATTCAAGGTGAGGGAAAGGTCTGCCAAGTTCCGGACCTGCTCAAGTTCCCCTTGTAACTTCAACATTTTCTGTTCTAATCGTAAGACCAAGTCGTTCTATGCCGGAGTACTCCGACCATCCGAAGTTTCGACATTTTCTGCATGTGTAGTGTTGTCTTTCCTGATACCGCTCATGTCATCCATTTTGGATTTTCCTTTGTTTTTGGGATCGCTTGGAGGAGGAGGAGGTGGAGGACCTATAGATCTGGTATGATATGCTGATGATGCTGGTATGCACGAATAAGACTTAGGGAATGGGAATAAACAAAAGAAAAGAAAACAAAAATGTAAACAATTCAGTAAGGAGTATTAAAGGAAATTTGCGGTATTTAAACACATATTGCAGAATTATATTTTCGCGTCTTAATTTGGGGACTTCATTGTGCCCGAAGTAGGCCTAAGCGGCATATAGATTTGGAGAAAATTTATGTCAATAACTGCATCATTTCATTCATATGATAAATGGACCAAATCTCTACTAAAACGACAATAATTATAAAAAGTCACTAATGGAATTTGCCTTATTACAACCAAAGTCTAAAACGAGTCTAGAAAGAAAATAAAACATTATTCCTAATCTATTTGGTACCAGAGGGACCTTCTCTATGCTTAGCCTTCTTGGCTCTATCAATCAGGTTCCCCAGGCCGCGCATGTCCAACAACAGATATGCCCTTGCTAGATGCCCTCCTTCGTTGACCTCTGCATTCTGACAGTCCGAGATCTGTTTCCTCATCTTTCCCTCAAGCTCCATCAACCCCTGCTCCAAATATTCCAACCTCTATGTTGATTTATTAGCGATTCCTTTCCACTCGTTGATTGCTTCCATGTCCACCTTATGCTATTCCAAATTTATGCCTTCAAACTCGAAAACCCTTTTGCGCGACATCCTGTATTTGACTTGTGCTTCAGCAGCGTCGTCTGTGACCCTATTCCTCAGATTAATCCATGTCTTGACATATCCTGCTATATCATCTACCAGCCATGATGGATAGAAGTACACATGGCCGGTGTGATACCTATTTGGCTCGATAGTATATTTTTCCACAATGATCTTTAGAGGCCACATATGATGTGCCTCGAACTTGAATGGAATGGAGTTCCCCTTGAAGTCTTCTTTGTACTAAATCATGTTGGAAACTCGAGGTATAACCTGCTTTCTCCCAGCTTGCCTAAAAACCCTTATAGGAGCATAATGATAGATTCCTCTCAATTCGATTAGCACTAGATGACGAGCCTTTCTCGACCTGATGATGAAATCCCTGCTAGGGAACCATTAGAACATCCAATGCACTTTTTCATCAGTCAAATTGCTGAAGAAATGTACCCAGCTCACAATGTTTCCCGGTTGCGCAAACCTGTTTGGGATAAAAGTCATTCTCTTCGGATGGTGATAGGCTATATGGTCATTCCATGGTCGTCGCGGAAGTTCTTGACAGTATTTTCCTCTGTGAAAGTGTTCTAACAACCATACCTACAGCAACCGATTGCAACCCTCGATGTGCATATACCCTTTTTTTCAACGGTCTAAAGCTCGGTACATCTCAGCCAAGATCATAGGGAAATGGTGTAAATTTGCCCCATAATTCCCTCCATTAATGTCCTATTGACCATAGCTAGGCAGGTGTGGATCCTTTCTCCCTTCATCGAAAATATCAACATTCCCAGAAAATTGACAATGAATACGAAAACCCGGCGGTGTGTCCAACCCAAAGAAGTAATGTCAAGTTCATCATGGTAAAGGCGATATGACTTGTTGTGCCCATAACGCTCATAAAGGAACTCAAATGGTATATAAGACTTCTTCAGACAGAGTAACTCATCATTTTTCTTGAAACCCATCATTTTCAAGAAATCTCGAGAAGTGTTGTTTTTCGGTACCAACAAACCAGGGCTATACCATGGGAGTCCAGCGAAGCCTCCTATTTCCTCTAAAAGAGGAGTCATTTCTATGTTTCCAAAATGCAAGATGGCTCTCTTCTCATCCCAAAATATGGTGGCAGCCTTAATTATTGCATTGTTTGAATAAATGTCTAATAAAGAGGGTAAATTACCTAGGACTCTTTTCACATGGTTTTTGTCACTTGGTGAGAGGTTTTTCTACCAATCCAGCAGCAAAGATGGGATATTTTGAACCATGCCAAACCTGGAGACTTCGTGCCTCATCTCTACAAAACAAATAAAGTTAGTCCTTTCCCCCTCCTGATTTGATTACTTACACATTAATGATCAACATATTGGCATGTTTTCACCAAATAATGCACATATCATGATAGTGTCCATTGGGATTACGAAAATCCCGGTGGACTTTGGACAAGGTTTGCCTTAGCGTGTTATCACTCAGAAAACGTTCTAACCCATACTAGGTTTGGACATGATGCATGCACAGTTAATATCAGAGTGGGGTTTCTAGAAGAGTCTTGACTGGTACCCTCAAGAGGACAACTTGAGAGGGAAAGGCACGGAATCGTCGACTGCACCACTGATCGACTAGTTTTACCGCTAATATGCCTTTCCAAATTTAAAGGGTGATTTCGGAAGAGCGCGGACACTCATGAAGTGCCGCTATGGTATTAATTGGGAACGAGTGGAATATGATGTGGAGCATGCTTTATGCAAAGATAAACAACCCGTTGTCAAATATTTTTCATGATGAAAACAGTAAATGCAGTATTAAAATGAAACGTAAAGACATGAAAAGAAAGGAAAACAAGAAGAAGTTAGTTCGTGCAATAAGGAAGTTGTAATAAAATAAGCGAGGGAGTAAGGGTGGGGAGAGACATGGTGTAGCAATCTAAAAAGCAACTTGCTTAGAGCCAATTTGAGCAAAGAAGGGACCATAAGGGAAGGGATTTGCATATTAATACGAATTCAAATAGAGGGAGAACAGGGGAAAGGGTATGCATGCATCAATTTAAAAAAAGGAAACGGGAGCGGGATATTCATGTAACAGCAAAAAAAAAATACAAGGAAACACGTTTATCAGAGAAGACTAATTCACATAAATCAAAGTCGCTATGGTAAGAGCCTAAGGATTCCCCAACAGAGTCGCCATGCTGTCGCACCCCTTTTTCTCGCAAAATCGGGTTTCGACATGTGACAACTCTTTTAAGGAGGTATTAAAAGAGGAGAGTCTTCACCTAACGGTTTTAAGGTGCGTTAGGCCACCTATTTGCATATGACACGGGTTTAACTAGTTTGCATCACCAAATACCGGGTAAGGGCTCGAAATTACCTCGAAGAGAAGGTTTTAGGCACTCTTCGTGTTCCACAACTGTGGGTCCCAACCGAACTCGAATTATATGAATTAGTCAGATAACAAAGACAGAGAGAAAACAAGAAGTTTGGTAAGTTTTATTACCTAAAGACTTTGAATAAATACAAACTTTTGATTCAAAGATAAGATAGGGGTCCTAGGTTTTTTAGCCTAAACGATCACCCCGTGCAATATAAATAATACTCCGTAACTCCCTCAAGATGGGGTGTTACTCGAATTATTCAGCGGGCACAGACTATCATTTTCTGCTACTCGATTACTATCTTTAAGTTTTTACCTAAAGCGCACTAGTTGATTCTAAATCGTGCCTTATGCGTGCACTACCCGTCCCATGCCTATGGTCCAGGAGGAATTTGGACCTCTATGCGTGCACTACCCGTCAAAACAAATAGGACTGCATTTAAATCTATTTAAAGGCTCACATTAGACTCCGTAATTAGAAAAAATGCACGCAAACAAATTTTACATATTAGGCAGTTTTTAGAATTGAAGGGATTGCAGTTGTTAAACTCTATAGGCATAGTTTCTAGATGATCTGATTCAGATACGCAAGCCATTTTTAGACCTAGGATTTCCAGATTACCAGTTGGTAAGTGTCAGGCGCTGCTAAAACTTTTATTACAGGTTATCGGTTGACAAATCTATAGGCATGATCTCTAAGTGATTTATACAATAAGGGACAACGGAACTTACTGAAATTGCTCAAAATTATTACGCTTCCTAATAATTGTATGGATGAACAGTAAAAGAGTGTTCGAAAAGCGATTAGTACAAGCATGATTTCTAAAGCTTGGCAATTGGAATTGATTTTACACATTTAGCTCCTATAGTCATGCTTTCTACATGGATGATGAGATTTTAATATCGAATTAATTAGTTAAACTCCTATATACATGATATCTATTGAGCAGATAAGGAGCAGTCGTTAACAAACATTTCCTACAGGCATGCTGTCTAGCAACACATAGCAGCATACACAAGAATAGGTAGAATACTTATGCATTGACGACATACTAGTTATGTTAGTGTGTGATTCCCTAATGACATGATTTCTAATAGTGCACAAAGAGATTCACATATAATAGGTTGGAAAACAAATAGATAACACAAATCCTATGAACATGCTTTCTATCCTTTTCATGCAAGTATTATGAGATCCCCATTTCTCAATTTTACTATTACCCCAATTGTTATTACATAACTATTACAGACCCAATAATGAAATAAAATTACAAAGTGATACAAATAAATACAGTAGGCCCAAGACAGGCCCAAAAGGTACCCAATCCTACCAGGTCTTCAACTAAGCTATTTCTCCACACAGATCTCAACATAACACAGAAACCATAGGAGAACTCGAACAAACCCCAACAACCATGGTTTGATCATAGGATCACTTACACAAGTCAATTTTCACATTCAGTAGGTAGAAAGAGGAGCATAACTGAGTACTAAGGAAAATGGCCAAAGAACCTCAGGCCCTAGTGTGTCAAAGTTCACAAGGGTCTCAAAGTGGTTCCCTATCAGTGCTCACACTAGGGAGGTTAATTGAGAAAGCTTTAGTGGCCTTGGCTTTCAGCCGACCAAGAATTATAGATTTAGAATAGGGTAAACATCCAATGAGAATGAAAATAGTATTCAAATAGCAGAGTTTGAAAAAAGTGCATTTGCATTTTAGGAACTGGCATTGCAAAAGATATTACAAAATGAACCTATCAACACAGAGAGTATACAAATTCAAAAAGACAGGTTAATGTTCCAAGTCCACACTTAGCACATTGGGGCAGGGTCATCAGCAAGAGGCAAGGGGGGATTATGGCTTCTGGGATTACAAAGTTAATAAGCAAAGGTGCATTAGGCTAGTAAGACAAACAATAGGACATTAATTAACAGGTTCAAGACTAAGGGTCAAATTATGCTAAACACCTAGGGTTAAACAATGCAACTCATACCAATAAGGAAAAACAGAATCAAAGGTTATAGGGGACACAAGTTAAGAAACTAGTCTAAAAGGTACTAACTAATTGCTAAGGAGCACAGAATTTTGAAAGCCAAGAAAATTCTAAATGATAAAATGATCATAGGAGCAAATCATAGCTAGAATGAGGGTTTTAACATAGATTGGGGCACCTCACAATACAGACCAGTTACTTAAGAAATCCAAGACAAGGACAAATGGGTGTCATATAACCAATGTAAACTCCCAAAGTACCAATACATTAAACGAACTTCAAACAGTCTAAACTGCTTAAGTTAAATACAAATACATTTTGGAACTTACAATTTAGGCATGAGAAAATGCTAGAGAGGCTCATATCATAAGCATAGTTACACATAGAGATAGTTTAGAAACACATCAGGTTATGCAATTTCAGAGGCATGAACGTTCTAATTAGGAACATAAGAGAATGAACATTGCAAAGGTTGAGAACTCACCAATTACTGATTGACAAGTAAACAAACAAGAATAGAACAAAGTCATTTCGAATGTCAGCAAAATAGTATAACCCAGAACCTTAGATGCGTCAAGTTCCCAAGGGATTCAAGGAAACCAGGGAAATGGTCACACCCAAGGAAGGTAGAAAAAATAGGAATTCCGGTGGCCTTGGCTTTCAACCGGCCAAGAGCCAAAGTAGAACAGATGAATAAGCGAACAACAAAGTGAAAATCTTTTGCTTTTTAGTGAAAATTTTAGCGATTCCAAGTCTGTCTAAAAGGGAAAGGGGATGGGTTTATATAGCAGTCAAAATCAAGCAAGTATATAAGGAAACAGAGTAATTTAAGCAATACACATGGAAAAGAAACATGAAAATCGATTTGAAATCAATTTAAGAGAGAAAATTTGTGAAACCTAGTTTTTAGAGAAAGTGTAAACCGGCAGAATCCAAATAAAATCGAACTCACACAGCAGTATTGAACGTATATAGACGAAATAGTGCTCAAAATTAGAGATATGAACCATTTTGATTCAATTTCGGAAGATATTTCTTGCCATGTTTAGGCAAGCACTTAGATAACACCATAAACGAATAACCAGTACCACAAGGGGTCAAATATGGCAAGAGCAATGTAATCAAATCCCATAATCAGTGGGATTAGGAGCGGGATTTAGGGGGAGACGGATAGGGTTTGGTGAAGAAGAGGGGAGTGACAGAGAGAATAGGGGCGGCGTCTTTAGGAAATAGGGTAGGTTTTCTGGGTTTAGGTTAATTAAAGGGGGGGGGGGAGTGGACGGCGGCCGATGATCTTGAGAGATCAACGCATGAGATCAAATATTAGATGGGGTGGGTTGTTTAGAAGCGGATCGGGTATTAGTCATGGGTTGTTTGGCTTTGGACTGGGGTATTTGGTCTAGGTATTTGAGTATTTTGGGCCATTCATTTGGTCCGCAATTGGCTTAAAAATTTGGTTGTTGTTTAAATACCCAATATTTATCAAAATAATTTATAAAAGTAATTAATAAATAACAAAAAAAAATTTCTTTGTGCACTAAAATGATTGAAAATAATAATTTAACATTATAAAAATATAAAAAGTTATTTTGGCACAAATAATGTAATTATACATGAATATAGGCTATTATTGCAAAAAATGTACAATTCGCCTAAAAATGCAAATGCAATCATAAAAAATGAAGTAAAATATTATAAAATATATATGTTGGTTTAATAATAAGTTTTTATGATTAATCCATCACAAAATAATTTTAAGGATAACTATTAGATATTTATATAATAAAATGCAGAAGAAAATTAATTTAGAGCTTTTAAAAATTATGGAAAATGCTTGCATAAGTTTGTAAACTAAATGATGATGCAAATATTTGATTTAGAAAGTATATATGAATTTTAAGAATATGAGGGAAACATTGGGTATCAACATATATATATATATATCTATATATATATATATATGTATATATATATATGTATATATATATGTATGTATGTATGTATGTATGTATGTATGTATGTATGTATCTGTTTTACTCTACCGAGCTGCGCTATAGTCGGTCGGATACGACACCTTTTATGCAACCACTGATCAGTTAGGTTTTATCGAGCTCCACATGGACGGGTACGATTCTACCGAGCCTTATGATGGTCGGGTAGGTTTTATCGAGCCTATTACGGTCGGGTACAATATGATGATGATGATGATGCCCATAGAGGCGTATGTTTAAAATTTTTATGTATATATATATATATATATATATATATATATATATATATATATCATGCATTTCATGTCAGTAGCCCTCAGAGGTACCCAAATGTTACAGGTTGTATATTCTCTATCCATGTTTACATCACTGTTCTTACTTATGCTTTCTTGCCTTACATACTCAGTGCTTTATTTGTACTGACGTCCTTTTTATTTATGGACGTTGCATGTCGTGCTGCAGGTCCTGATAGACGGGTAGACGCAGCTCCCCCCCCACAATAGGGTGCCTAGTTCAGCGGTTATTGGCGAGATCCCTTCTCCAGGCTTGCCGTGGTCTTGGTATGCATTTTTGTTATAGACATAATGGTTATGTCGGGGCCCTGTTCCTACAATGTTGCAGCACTTATGTTCCTTTAGAGGATCCAACTGTCGACTCATGTATGGTTTGGAGTGCCTTGTCGGCTTATTTTTGTTGTATAATCTTGCATGGCGGCGTGCTAGCTCGTACCTTATATTTATTTTCTTGGCAGTCTTGTCGTCCAATGTTATGTATGTTCATGCCATTATCTTTCATTGTTGGCTGTTCATGATCCATGTCTACCATTTATATTGATCTCGTCGTCCCTTAAATATAATAAGGAAGGTTAGATAAAATGTACGTTGGTGCTCGGCTAGTATGGTACAGGTGCTAGTCATGACCCTCCAATTGGGTCGTGACAATAGTGTGGTTACGACATCTTATTATTCAATACATCCTTTAATAATTCTAATAATCAAGCAATAAAAGCGGACATAGGTAAATCATGAGAACCAATAAAACACAGTTTATCCAAAAATAATAGAAGCCAAATGTAGTCAATAAAGTGACCGTGCTAGAACCAAGGGATTCGGGGAATGCCTTACACCTTCTCTCTGGTATAATACAATTCCTCACTCACACTTTGTTTTCGCAGACCAATAATAATAGAGTCAAACCTTCCTTTGACTAGAGATTCAAATAAAAGGTGACTTGGAACACTCAAATATTAATTCCAAGTGGCGACTTTGTAAAAATAAAATAATCCCTACTAAAGTTTGTTACTTTAATTGGAAAAATTCTTTAACCCACAATCCATACATATATCTTATGGGGTAAAAATGGGTATGCCAGTTGTTACATACTTCTTCCTCCACTCAGCTCGTGAATATCTTCACCAAGGTTGGGGTTGTTCATCATGGACGTCTTTCCAAGTTGGGGGTCTTTCCCTATCCAAATTGAGGGAGGTGTTGGAATTACTTAGTCATGGACTAATAACTCATAATTATCCTTTATGATTGTTTCATTTTCTAGTCATTGTGCTGGTATCTTTAGCTGGACTTCGAGGTCATTTATATAGACTTGTTAGATACTGTATTTTGTAACGAGTTATTATTTTTTCTCCAGAAGGTTCGAATAAAAGACTTTCTTCTCTATTATTCAATACAAATCCTAGATTATTTGCCATCAATTTCAGTTCAATTTTTGCTGCTAACATGATCGACACAAAGTGACAATTGGTGAGCTAAATTCTCTTTAAGATCATTGTATGCCCCTCTATCATACTCCACTAGAGTAAGTTTAAAATATATAATGCGCGAGAATAATATAATGCAAAGCATGTAATCTCAACAGTCCATAACATGTTCAATAGCTCAGATCAGAAAAGAATGGCACATACTTTTAACATGCACGATATAGGCTCTTGTGGTTATAAACCACTAGAACAAATAATGGGCCCTTGTAGGTAGAACTGTTGGCCAAAGAATATGTCCTCCCATATGAGTTTGCTAGGTAATCAAATATGATAATAACACCAAAAACATCACAAATCAAGCACAAATAGTATTGCAAGTCAACAACATCCTAGGTATAGTCAAGTCATGTCATGCGTAACTAACTACGTATGTAAATGGCACATAACATCCCATGCATCCTGTCAATGCAGGATAGTTTTGTTCAGTTTATCAAAGTAGATATAGATCATGATTCAATATTTCAAGTGTATCATGTTATAGCCATAAGAGATTATAATATAGTTTTATAGATGAAAGGCATCTCAAATCATAGAATTTGCTTGAAACCATATGCATGTCCGCACGCTCGCCCGACAACATATTAGGTAATTTGAAATCACTATTAAGCATTTATGTAAGTTCTCAATTCATGCTTTTGTAAAATAAAGAATTCAAGAGGTTAAGTTCTTAACTTACCTCGAAAATGGCAAAGTCCTCAAACCTTGCAAGTCCAACTCTCCAATCAACCGACCACAAATGGTCTCAATCAATGCAAGTTATCGAATAGCGAGGTCAGTTATGCTAGTAGAAATCAATTCATAATTTTCGACAAAGTTAAGGTCAAAGTCAACAGCGGACGACATCAAATCCCAAAACCAAACACAAAATTGGATTAACTATTCATTCGTGCGTCCAAATATATGTAATTAAAGTGAATAAGTGAGTGTATGATAATGATCTAGGAATATCAAACTTTCTGTTAAATAGGATGGATTGAACTCATTATTATTTTTTTAACTCATTATTCATTAGATGCTTTTTATGAATATCGTAAGTAAATTGCTCCCGATTGTTCAATCATTCAATAACTAGACTCATTCTTTGATAAATGATCATTAAGAGTCAGACTCAAAAGAATTTGATCAATCCTATTTTCTGTCATTAAGGTGAAAAATTGAACCAAGAATTCTCTTTCTTCATCATCAATAGAAACACAATTAAGAGTTGAAAGTGAGAATTTTTGGAGTTCTTCAAGTGCAGGTAAGATTTATGGGGAAGAGGAGGCAAGAGATGATGCTTAAGCTTCAGTAAGAGGAACCACTCATGTCCTTATTTAGTATTTGAGGTGCACTCTTTATATGATATGGAGGTCTAGTACGGTGAACAAGCAAGGTAAGGGCTCTTCAATTAGGCGAACCAATCCAACTAGGCCAATTTTAGAACTAGGCCTAATAACCCAAATTTTTCCTCTTGAATCTCATGTTTTTATGGTTTAAATTCATCCAAATTCGTGTATAATCAGCATAGATTATTTCAAAGTCCCATAAAGAAATCGATTCATTTGGAGTACAAACCTTGAGCTTTCTCTTTCAAATTTTCCAAAACGAATAATATTCACATCATATTTTTGTTTATACCTTACGAGTATCGCGATTGTAGAAGAATCATCGCATCTACGGACTTAAAGTTGGACCAGACCTTCGCCAACACAGTAAATGCCCCGCGATCACATAGTCTGGGTCTGAGTCAGATCTTTGCTTTCTTGGTCCAAACACATAACGATCGCGGAGGGTCAACATTTGACCAATCACTCTGCTTTTTGCAGTCCCTACTCTTGAAATCGTGGACCTCCCGATGGCATAAGCTTTTGCCATCGCGGTCCTAACCTCGCAATCATGGTGCATCAACACTGGGTCACTACGAGAAATAAGTTGAATTGTGTAGGTTTATTTGTGGAGTTATAAGAAACCCCACTATAAGTTCATTTTGTGGAATTTATTTTAACCCCCACTATATAATTTTTTTGTGGCGATTTTATTGTAACGGTTTTTTATAACCTCTGCAAATTGCATCAGATTGTGTTGGGGTTTTAAAATGCTACAATTTGGGTATTTAATAACCCCAATATTTTAGGATGTTAATCAAAAGTTTGAATTATGAACAAACATCTTAGAGAGCAAATATTTTTGGATAAATAGAAATAAGAGAGAATATACGCACTACAAGTTTAATCAGCATGTGAAGAGCAAAATTTGGTGAGATAGACGAGATTGTGGTGCTAAAGTGCTAACAATTTAATATCGAAATATAGGTTCATTGTTCAAGAGAATGAAATAATAGATAAAAATGTAACTCATATAATTAAAACCAGATTGTTATAATGTAGAAGTGCTACATATTATGTGATAGAAGGATATCTATCAAAGTGAAAGGTAAGTAATAGTTATAAGATCGATAATATTGTATGGTAGTGAGTGTTAAGTCACTAAAACCCAATATATCTCCAATATGAATATTGGAGAGATGCGTGATAATTATAATTTTCAATGATGAAAATAATATATTACATTTGATGTAGGGTATCAATGAATACACTAAAGGGATGCAAGAAGAAATACCAGTCAGAAATAGATCAAGAGAAAGAATCAAGATCAGCAACGTAAAAGAAATATTGGCAAGAACAATCAATCAGAGATTGATGGAAGCAATCAATCAGAGATTGACGAAAGATAACAAGGAAAAGAATATGCGTTGAAAAAGGAAGAAACAACGAAGATCTGGCAAAGATAATCAATCAGAGATTGATAGAAGCTATTACTGGAAGACCTCAAATCAAAGGGAAACACAATCACTGAAAATCACTGAAGCAAAAGATCAAGGGATCCATAGGATATGACTAAATTACTACAGAGATATGCCCAGCCGATAGAAATCTCGTCAAGTCCATAAATCAAGGAAGATCAATGTAAGGCCCCGAAAAATTTCACTAAGTAATTTAAGATTTCGTGGTGCCAGGTAGGCTAATTATAATATTTTATGTGATAATTAAAATGATGGATTCAATTGGATATGGTAATAAGCGTACGAGGCATACAATAAATAATGTGGGGTCTAAGGAGAGGCCTAAGTCTAAGTCATGTAGGAAAATTACATAATAGGCTAAAATTCCAAGTAAGTGCGCACAAGACCAAAATTTGGACGAACATATACACATATATATAAGGTGTTATGTGGTAAAAAAACTATCCAATAAAATATCTTCGAGTCTAGTTTCTAATGCTTCAAATCATTCGTCCTTTTCACACTCATACGAAAAGTTATGATTAAATTACCAAAGGTTGGCATAATACAATTCTGCGACCATTATGCGATCGCAAAAGTGGTTATGCGACCGCAAAATGGTAACTGACCTGTACAGTGAAGCCCAATTCTGGGCACCAATTTCGCAATTCATTCGGCGACCCACATACCCGTTCCGCGGTCCATTCTGCGACCGCAAACCCGATTTCAGAGGCTTGTTTTTCCTATTTTCATAACCCGGTCTCATCTTGATAAATAGGCTTTTGGGATATTTTCTATTGAATCTAGAGAGAGGTGAGAGTATTTTAGATAGGGAATGAGGAGCCTAAAATTCTAACCATCCAATCTTGCACAAATTCTAAAGAATCAAGGAAGCTAATCTCTAGCTTACTATCTTTTCGGTTAATTCCTACTTCTAAGATTTCATATAAGAGATTATGTGTTTAAATACATATTGTTGGGCTGGAAATAACCCATGCATGTGACACTAAGTTGTTGTGAGGGGATTAATGAACCATTATGGTAGTTTCTTGTTGAAATTTGTTGAAGGAGGAAGGGATTACAATTTTAGACCCTTGTAGTCTATTTTTCATGATAGGTGTTTGACAAAATTCCTAATAGAGTTACATCATGGGAATCTTTCTAAGTCTTAAATCGATTTTCACTATCTTCCTATAGATTGTTACTACTAGAAGTGTTGGGGAATTGTAGTAACTTAAGAAAATCTCAAACAAGGTATGTTGGCTAAACTTTGTCTCTTAGAATCGAATTCCATAAATGTTTCCATAAGTTCAAGTATGGTTCTCTCAAAATTTCTAATTTCTATATTCTGGATTATTACCTATAAAATTGACTATTCTGAAATGAGCCTTATGACCAAAAATATATATTCAAAGTATGGGTGTCGTATTAAAATGTTATGGCTTGAGTCGTGTTTCAAATGAAAGCTAGTAAGCCAACTTGTATGAGAAAAAAAATTGATAGGTTTAAGACTCATAATTGCTCCTACGTGTACCTAAAGTATTGATTGAAAATGTCTTGGTTTATAATTTATAAAGATGCTCGAAAATGAAATAAGTGAAGTGGGGATATAGGGTATGGCCAACGTGCCAAGAATTTAATTTATGATCGTGGCTAGTAGTATCAATGAGGTGAGGGAATGTGATGAAGAATACGAAATGAGCCTCGACTCAACTGTTTAAAAATGACTTCGAAGATAAAATTGCCTAAAAGTTTTTGTACTCAATTCATGCCCATAAGCGGCTATTTACAACTAATGCTTTGCTTTATATATATATTTGGTGTGATTCGAGATCTTACATACTCGTGTGTTTAAATTGTACATTGCCATTTCTGGGAGGGAGTATTGCAAGACTAAATGGTGTATTATTTGTCTATGAGTTTGTCGTGAGTTTCTATTGATTTTTTGTATGCCCCGTTCCTTGGGAAGAAACCTTTTATTTTTTTTAAAGATCCCATTATAAATGAATTTGAGGTATGTATGTCTAACCCCCCCCCCCCTTCTTCTTAGAATCAAAGCCCCCAGTGTTTGTGAAATTGATGTTAGTCCTCATTTGATCATACTAGAATTAACTATTCCAACCGTGTTGTGTTGAATGATATATGTTCAATAATTGTACTAAGTTCTTATCATGTCATCTTGCCTTCGAGGATATCTGTAAAAATGTGGAGTATGTGTTAAGAAAAGGTTGTTATGTCAATTTTTATGAAAGACCTCTATGTTCTTAGGCTCTTCCAAGTCTTTCCCTTATGTGTGTAAATGCCTTACTTGATAGGCCTTAGTGTTGTTGATGATGATAATAATGTTGAATATTAAAATGGCAACTGGAATTGTGAAATTTGGCTAATTTCCAAGAATGACTCTATAAATGAGGCCACTCGTGCCAATATATTGAACAAATGGGAAAGAAATATGAAGTGAGATGATTGATTGAAAGGATGATGTCTCAAATAACATGGACTAGCCGATCAGGCTGCAATCAGATGCCATCCCGTACACATGGTGGTTGTCGCGCCCCTTTTCTCGAAAAATCGGGTTTCGACACGTGACAACTCTTTTAAGGAAGAGTGTCAAAAGATAGAGTCTCCACCTAACGGATTAAGGTGTGTTAGGGCACCTATTTGCAGATAACTCTGGATTAACCAGTTGCGTCACCAAAGATCGGGTAATTGATTCTAAATCCTGCTACCCGATTACTATCTTTAATTTGTTTACCTAAAGCGCACTAATTGATTCTAAATCGTACCCTATGCGTACACTATTCGTCCCATGCCTATGGTCCAGGAGGCATTTGGACCTCTATCTCGGGTGGTTCTAGACTTAACTTAGGTTGCTCAAAAATGATAAAGCTAGACGACATACAAAACAATTTGGACTTTCACGTATAGGCACATAAGGGCTCAAGTTGGACTCTGCACTTAGACAACAGATGCACGCAAACTAACATTGACAATTGTAGATTTTAATAAGTTAAGGTTCCAAAACCCTATAGGCAAGATCTCTATGTGCTTTTGGATTTTATAAGCGGGCAATTTCATGTGCAAAAGCCTACAATTTCTAAAGCCTACATAGTTGCCAACTGATTATAAACATAAGAGATTAAACCTATAGGCATCATGTCTAGGCGATTCACGCAGTAACTAATAATGGTAATCACAAGAACATGTTCAGAATTGCTTAATCGAGTCCTATAGGTATGGTTTCTATTAATGGTAATTAGAACAATGTTAAAAACTCTTAAAGAAACGAGCAGACAATAATTAAAATTGATTCAGACCCTATAGACATGATTTTTATAATTAAAAACTGATTTTAGACCCTATAGGCATGACATTTAATTTGTAAGTTGGGAAGCATGTAGACAGAATCCTATGCGCACATTGAGATATTAGTCATTCAATATCCTATATGCATGATTTCTAATAGGTAAAAGCAGAAAAAATTTGAACCAAATAAAGAACCTATAGACAGGATTTCTAACACACATTTGAGCAAAGTAGGATAATTATAGGAGAGATTTCTATAATAATTGGACATGTTTGAGCAAAGTACATATTTTGAGAAAAAATAGAATGCTTATAGGCAGGATTTCTAACACATGACAACTGAACATGTTTGAGCATAATAACACATTTGAACTAAGTAATGACCTATAGACTGAATTTCTACCCATTTCAATGCAAGTGTAAGATAAAACCCCCTTTCCCAATTTCACTAATACCCCAAAATGTTATTACAAGAATTATTACAGACCAGAATGAATGGAATAAATTAAAAAGTAGAATAACTATGGGGGGCCTACAGCAGGCCCAAAGATATACCCAACCAAGTCAGGCCTTTATTCTCATGGTTCATAACAGCCCAAAATTACATCTTCATGGAAATAAGGCATCCATGAATTGAGTGATTCACCTAGTGGGCATAAAACAAAGTTAAGAATATAGAACTAAGACCCTAGTGTGTCAAAGTTCTGAAGGGCTTCAAGAACCCAGGGCAGTGCTCGCACTAGGGGTGTTAACAGAGATAATTAACAGGAGGGACTAGGGACCAAGTCCTAGTGTGTCAGAGTTCACAAGGGTCTCAAATGAACCCTGAGTAGTTCTCACACTAGGGGGGTCAAAGGACACAACCTAAGTGGCCTTGGATTTCAGCCGGCTAAGAATAGGATTCAAAGAGCTTCAGTAACAAGTGAAAGAGGGGACCAAAGTTTAGAAACAGGGATTGAGGGATTTAAACAGACACGACCAAATTGAACAAACAAAGAAAACAGTTGAACAAATCATAGAACTTTAAAAAAAAGCAAGCTTAATGTAAACTGAGAAAATAGGTTCAACACTTAGTTCAGAAGCAGTCACATGCTGGAAAAAAAAGTTGAGAAAAGAACATGTTTGCAGGATTGACAAAGATTGTTGTACACAGGTGCAAAACAGGTTGAAACATGATTGAATTATGCTAAGTACACAACCTAGTATTATTACCAAGAATACATGACAACATTGTGATGAGCCAACTAATCATAGAAATAAGAGGGCATCATGTTAGTAGAGGGGTAAGATCATAATCACAAATTAAGACACATATCCAAGACTATTACTACAAAGTGGAAGGTAAAATCATATATAGTAGCAGATATAGGCCTTCAAGCATTGTCATAGTGGTCTAATTAACTAAAGATGATCCAGTTGTATCAAAGATTTAACCTAGCATCGCAAAGTAACAATTCAAACATGATGAGACAATTGTTCTAAATCAAGCAAACACTAGAGGGGTATGGGGTCGAGTGATTATGTTGAGTGACACAGTAGGAGGGAGTCAAATTATGACTAAAAATGAAGGTCTTAACACAGGCTAAAACACATGTGAGGCATCCACTATAGGAATTCAGGACAAAGTAAGGAAACATGTTCATGAACACTCAGGAGTCAATACACCAGCTGAATAAATCTTAAGAAGGTTCATAATCACCAGGAGGAGTAGATAACTTTAGAAATGGTAGCATTAGGAGCAGTTAAATGATAAAAAGACTAAAAAACATATAAAGTTAACAGAATGATGCTTAAATATAACTCAGAAGCATATTGAACCATGGATTCAGAAGTAAGAACATATGCAAATCAGAGATAAATAAGGATGAAATTGCAAAAGTCAGGTGACTTACTAGTTAAGCAAAAATGCATGAAATAACAGAAGTCCACAATATTCTGAATAGCAAGATCTCAGAACTAAATGGTCTTGGCTTTCAGCCGGCCAAAATTAGAGTATAGAGTGAAATATCAGTAAAGCCTTAGATCTAGTGAGGCTATAGTGAGTTCAAAAGGTCTCCTCTAAAGGGAATGGGAAAGGGTTTATACAGTGTAGAAATTGAACACATAGATATGGAAAACAAATTATTCAGATAATATGACAGAAAAAATATTCCGGAATCAATTAGAAGCGATTTTAGGGCATAAATCAAAGATTCAGTAAATCAACAGGAAAACACACAAATAATACCAAAAATCGTTCAGAGTTAAATTTAAGGCAAAGAATAAAGTAAAATATAGGGAATAATAAGGAAAAGAGTAGTCAAACACAGAAAAAGAAAAGTATCAGTTAAGAATCGGTAAGAAACAAAGGGGAATTCAAACCCTAGTTGGCAGAGGTCGAAGATTGGCCAAAATCTTCGGCTAATTGGACCCATATAGCCATGGTTGTGAAGCATATGGACGAGATACATGTACAGATTCAAGTAGTCAAAAGGTAATGGCCGAAATCTGAGATGTAGTACTTCCCATGTTTAGGCAAGTATTAGGCGGTAATATACAATCCTATGACATGGTGATATGATACACAAAAGGTAAGAAAATCATGGAAAAGTCCATGATTGAGGTGGATTCGGAGAGGTTTTCTGAGAGGCGACTAGGTTAGGGTTCTTCAAAGGGAAGAGAATAGATAGGCGGCGGGTTTGGAGGTAATGGGGTTAGGGTTTGGGGTTGAGTGATATAAGGAAAGAGGGGAGTCGTTTGTGAGTCGTTGATAATTTTTTATCAACGGCTAGGATTTGAGAAGGGGTTGGGTCGGTTTTGGACTGGTTTGGGTCATTTAGGATTGGGCTGGGGTTATTGGGCCAAGGTATGGGTAGTTAGGTGCGAAATTAAGATGAAATTAGGGCCAGATTTTAAATACTCAATTTTATCAAATAAATAATTTATAAAAGTAATATGTAAATAACAAAAAATATCATTTGTGCATGAAATTGATTAAAAATAATTACTTGATATTATAAAAATATAAAAAATTATTTTCTGTATAAATAATGTAATTATATATGCATATGGGCTATTATTGCAAAAATATGCAATTTAGCCTTAAAATGCAAACGTAATTATAAGAAATGGACTGAAAATATTTAAGACCTCATATTGGTATAAATTATAATTTTAGATGATTAAATCATCATAAAAATAATTTGAAGGATAATTATTGGATATTTATATAATAAAATGCAGAAATAAATTGATTTAATGCCTTCAAAAAGTATGAAAAATTATAAAAATACTTGTGTGTGATCATAAATCAAAATGATGATATATATGCACTATTTTGAAAGTTTATAGATATATATATATATATATTCAAAAATGAGGAAAAATTGGGTATCAACAGCTGCTCCTCTTTACCCGGGAAGGATGGAAGAATTGCCGGGTAAAGAAATGATGACCGATTTTGACCGAATGGGGTGAAAAATATAGGCCGAACCCTAGTTTATGAGTTGCCTACATATCCCTAGTTTTACAGGATCCAGGCCATGTGTAGTTCTGGATCCAACGGTGGAATAAACCGATGGAGTTGTTCTAGGAACGTCCAAGCTTTTCTGGACAAGATGATATCAAGATTGTAAGTGGATGTATCTGGAATGGTTATGGATATTCGAACGGTCATCTGATGGGTAATGGACGGTGGTTGGTTACGTTTGAATAATTGCAGGATATGAACCTTTAACGGAAACCGGAGCGAAGATTGCTCCTGTTAGGAGAACGATTACTTCCTGGATCACCTGCAAACTCAAAACACGATGCATGCAAATATATATAGACTATTGCACAATGTTAAACATGATGCGAATTCCCCTTGGACCATGAGAGTTGTCTTTGGACGATGAGGATGGTGTCCTCAGACCATGATGTCCAGAGCCATGAATTGTGCGATAAAGGATTCGCAGGCCATGAAATGATGTTCTCGGGCTATGAGGATGGTGCCTCTGAACTATGACTCCTTTGAATAATGATGTGCAATACTGAGAGATCCTCAGGTCATGGCATGGTGTCTTCCGGCCCTGAGGATCATGTCTTCGCACTATGACGCCTTCGGACAAAATGGCGATAATTCAGCCCATGAGGTGCAAAGACATGATGCTTGAAATGAGACAAGACAGAACTTTGTGTAAGATCAGGGTAGAGCTTAGCCCAAAGGTAGAGAATAGTGCAAGGATTTTGAAAATAGAGACAATGCTTAGTCTCATGCAGGAATGGAGACAATGCTTAGTCGCGTGCGGGGGAAGGTAGTCCTTAGCCTTATGCAAATAATGAGGCATGACTTAGCCTCGTGCAAGATGGAGACAATGCTTAGTCTCATTCAAGGGGAATGCAGAGCTCAGCCTTTATGCAATTAAGGAGGCAAGGCTTAGCCTCATGCAGGGTAGAGATTGTGCTTAGTCTTGTGCAAGGGGAAGTCATTGCTTAGCCTTATGCAAATAAGGAGGCAGGGCTTAGCCTCGTGTAAGATGGATACAATGCTTAGCCTCATGAAATGGAAGGCAATGCTTAGCCTTATGCGATTAAGAATGCAGGGCTTAGACTCATGAAAGAAATGGAGACAATGCTTAGTCTCATGCAAGGAGAAGACAATGCTTAGCCTTATTCAATTAAGGAGGCAAGGCTTAGCCTCGTGCAAGATGGAGACAATGCTTAGTCTCATGCAATGGAAGGAAGTGCTTAGCCTTATGCGATTAAGAAGTCAGTGCTTAGCCTCATGCAAGGAATGGAGACAATGCTTAGTCTCATGCAATGGAAGGCAGTGCTTAGCCCTATGTGATTGAGGAGGCAGGGCTTAGCCTCACGAAAGGAATGGAGAAAATTCTTAGTCTCATGCAAGGGGAAGTCAGTGATTAGCCTTATGCAATTAAGGAGAAAGGGCTTAGCCTCGTGCAAGATGGAGACAATGCTTAGTCTCATGCAAGGGGAAGGCATAGCTCAGCCTTTATGCAATTAAGGAGGCAAGGCTTAGCCTCATGCAAGGTGGAGACTGTGCTTAGTATCTTGCAAGGGGAAGGCATTGCTTAGCCTTATGCAAATAAGGTGGAAGGCTGTAACCTCGTGCAAGATGGAGACAATGTTTACTCTCATGCAATGGAAGGCAGTGCTTAGCCTTATGCGATTAAGGAGGCAGGGCTTAGCCTCATGCAAGGTGGAGACAGTGCTTAGTCTTGTGCAAGGGGAAGGCATTGTTTAGCCTTATGCAATTAAGGAGGCAGGGCTCAGCCTCGTGCAACATGGAGACAATGCTTAGTCTCATGCAATGGAAGGCAGTACTTAGCCTTATGCGATTAAAGAGGCAGGGCTTAGCCTCATGCAAGGAATGGAGACAATGCTTAGTCTCATGCAATGAAAGACATTGCTTAGCCCTATGTGATTAAGGAGGCACGGATTAGCCTCATTCAAGGAATGGAGACAATTCTTAATCTCATGGAAGGGGAAGGCATTACTTAGCCTTATGCAAATAAGGAGGCAGGGCTTAGCCTCATGGAAGATGGAAAAAATACTTAGTCTCATGCAATGGAAGGCAGTTCTTAACCTTATGCTATTAAGGAGGCAAGGCTTAGCCTCATGAAAGGAATGGAGACATTGCATAGTCTCATGCAAGGGGAAGGCAGTGCTTAGCCTTATGCAATTAAGAAGGCAGGTCTTAGCCGCCTCGTGCAAGATGGAGACAATTCTTAGTCTCATGCAATGGAAGCCAGTGCTTAGTCTTATGTGATTAGGGAGGCAAGGCTTAGAGTCATGCAAGAAATGGAGACAATACTTAGTCTCATGCAATGGAAGGCAGTTCTTAGCCCGATGTGATTAAGGAGGCAGGGCTTAGCCTCATGCGAGGAATGGAGACAATACTTAGTATCATGCAAGGGGAAGGTAGTGCTTAGCCTTATGCAATTAAGGAGGCAGGACTTAGCCTCGTGCAAGGAATGGAGACAATGCTTAGTCTCATGCAAGGGGAATGCATTGCTTAGCCTTATGCAATTAAGGAGGCAAGGCTTAGCCTCGTGAAAGATTGAGACAATGCTTAGTCTAATGCGATCGGAGGCAGAGCTTAGCCTTATGAGATTAAGGAGGCAAGGCTTAGTCTCATGCAAAGTTGGAGACAGTTCTTAGTCTCGTGCAAGGGGAAGACATTGCTTAGCCTTATGCAAATAAGGTGGTAGGGCTTAACCTCGTGCAAGATGGAGACAATCCTTAGTCTCATGCAATGGAAGGCAGTGCTTAGCCTTATGCGATTAAGGATGTAGGGCTTAGCCTCATGCAAGGAATGGAGACAATGCTTGGTCTCATGCAAGGGGTAGGCAGTGCTTAGCCTTATGAAATTAAGGAGGCAAGGATTAGCCTCGTGCAATATGGAGACAATGCTTTGTCTTATGCAATGGAAGGTAGTGCTTAACCTTATGCGATTAAGGAGGCAAGGCTTAGCCTCATGTAAGGAATGGAGACAATGATTAGTCTCATGCAACGGAAGGCAATGCTTCGCCCTATGTGATTAAAGAGGCAGGGCTTAGCCTCATTCAAGGAATGGAGACAATTTTTAATCTTATGCAAGGGGGAGCCATTACTTAGCCTTATGCAAATAAGGAGGCAGGGCTTAGCCTCGTGCAGGATAAAGACAATGCTCAGTCTCATGCAATGGAAGGCAGTGCTTAACCTTATGCGATTAAGGAGGTAAGGCTTAGCTTCATGCAAAGAATGGAGACATTTCTTAGTCTAATACAAGGTGAAGGCAGTGCTTAGCCTTATGTCATTAAGGAGGCAGGGCTTAGCCGCCTCGTGCATTATGGAGACAATGCTTAGTCTCATGCAATGGAAGGCAGTGCTTAGCCTTATGCGATTAAAGAGGCAGGTCTTAGACTCATGCAAGGAATGGAGATAATGCTTGGTCTCATGCAATGGAAGACAATGCTTAGCCCTATGTGATTAAGGAGGAAGGGATTAGACTCATACAAGGAATGGAGACAATGTTTAGTCTCATGCAAGGGGAAGGCAGTGCTTAGCCTTATGCAATTAAAGAGGAAGGATTTAGCCTCATGCAAGATGGAGACAATGCTTAGTCTCAGGCAATGGAAGGTAGTGCTTAGCCTTATGCGATTAAGGAGGCAGGGCTTAACCTCATGCAAGGAATGGAAAAAATGCTTAGTCTCATGCAATAGAAGTTAGTGCTTAGCGCTATGCGATTAAGGAGGCAGGGCTTAGCCTTATGTAAGGAATGGAGACAATTCTTAGTCTCATGCAAGGGGAAGGCAGTACTTAGCCTTATGCAATTAAGGAGGCAGGGCTTAGCCTCGTGCAAGATAGAGACAATGCTTAGTCTCATGCGATGGGAGGCATTGCTTAGCCTTATGAGATTAAGGAGGCAAGGCTTAGTCTCATGCAAGGTTGGAGACAGTGCTTAGTCTCGTGTTATGAAAAAATAATAAGTAAGAAGAGATTATATCTTAGCTAGGGATATGTTTTTCGCTTGGAAACCTTGTCGTTACTGATTCTAAAGGCCGCATATATTTGCAGTTTTTCCTTGTTCCTGCATCTAAGGAATATCATGAGTTTTACGGGGAAGGCTGGTTCGTGCCTTCGCCTGCTTGCTTTTCTTTTCTCCGCATTGGGATCCTGCTCGAGTTACCGTGTGTAGCATCCAGATATTTTATAAAAATAAAGTTTTCTTTCAAAGATATGCGTGCATAGTTATGTAAAACGCAGTAATATGCTATATCAAATAAATTAGATGAACCAATAACTGCAACACTATTAGAGACGTTGCGACTTCCTTGCAATAAAATTTTGAGGTTCCTCAAAATTCTGCCCCATGTATTTAGACGATTCTCTGAATGTTCTACATACGAGGACGTCAGCTGGACTTGCTTCGAAATTTTGAGGGTCTTCCTCAAAATTCTGCCCCAGTTTCCGATTGTGGGGAAAATGAAAATTTTATTGAATTACATGGCTGCCTATGTATCCCCTCTTATACGGAAAACCGTTCAAGCGTAGTTCAGTTACATCATATTGAATAAATGTAAATAGCTTAAACATTATATCTTTTGACTGCATCTGATTGATAGGCTTTGGCCAAATTCCTCCGTCCATTTCTGCGAGTATGAGTGCTTCTCCCGTCAATACTCTGTGAACCATGTAGGGTCCTTGCCAGGTGGGTGAGAATTTTTCCTTTAGCCTCATCCTAATGTGAAAGATTTGTTTCTGTACCAGCTGCCCCGGTGCAAACTGTCTAGGTTTGACCCTTTTGTTGAAAGCTCTGGACATTCTGCTTTGATAAAGTTGACCATGACACACTACATTCATTCTTTTCCCATCAACGAGAGATAATTGTTCATCGTGGATCCTTATCCACTCTGCATCATTGAGTTCAGCTTCTTGTATAATTCTCAAGAAGGGAATTTCTATCTCAGCGGCAATGACAACTTCAGTGCCGTAGACCAGCAAATAAAGAGTTGCCCCAATTTACTATCTTAGTTTCGTCCAGGTTGGACTTAGGCTTATTCTCAAAATTCTCATTTTCTCTGACAATTTCCCCAGGTATTACATCTTCTTCTTCTATCTCTTCCGAGTCACTATCATTATGTTGCGTTGACTCATTACATGTCACAGTCGTTGGTTCATCAACATAAGAAATAGTAATGTTGTAGAGAGAAACATATAGAGAATAGTAATAAATAATAATAAAATAACAAGCCATTGATAAGTGTAAAAATGTCAAAAAAAAGCAATTTTACTGATCCAAACAAAATATTGAAAATGTTTTTAAAAATGCTCAAAAGGATTGTTTTCAAATGTAAAGACCCGTAAAATTTCTATTTCTAAAATAATGCCCGAATAGGTCCCTGTGCTGTTATAACTGTAGAAATTCTTGAAACGGTCCTATTTTGAGTAAAAAGTATCCCAAAACTTGAAAGATTAAATTTTCCAGAAATTGTGTGTTATGCGACACACTATGCAATCGCATAACGGGTATGCGGACCGCATAGTGGTCGCATACCTGGACAGGCTACTGTCCAAATTGAGGACAACTATGCGGCCCAGAATGCGATCGCATTTTGGGTATGCAGACAACATAGTTGTCGGATTCTTGCCCCATGGTTTATGCGAGGGAGGTTATGTGACGCACTATGAGATCGCATAATAGGTATGCGGACCGCATAGTGGTCGCATACCTGAGCGGTGTGGTTCCCATTTTGGCCCATTTGAAGGCCTCCTGTCGGACCACATAATAGGAATGTGATCCCCTGTTTTATAAACCGCATTTCTGTGTCGGGGCTCCTATTTTCTAAATTTAAAACGCGACCCCCTGTTTTATAAAACACCTCATCCCTTCATTTTTAACGATTTGCTGACCAAAAATAGAGAGAGAAAAAGAGAGTTCTTGAGAGAGAAGGTTTCAACATCATCCAATTTGATTTTCCCAAAATCACTCAAGCCCGGAAATTATCGAGTTATTTTCATCTTCTTCACTCAAAGAGGTAAGTCTTCACCCTATTTCCCCAATTTCTTAGATTGTGGGTAAGAATAAAACACACATAGGTTGGTTATTGATAAAAAGTTAAAATCTTGCATGCATGTGAGTTAAACCCCCTAATCCAGTAAAGGCAAAAACAAGTTTGGGTAATTATTCTCAAAAGGGGGTTAGTAGTCTAAGGGATCACATAGTGTTTGATAAAATGCTCAATTGAGTACAAGATTCCTAATTCTAAGTGAAATATGTCACATTGTGGAATAGATTGACGGTGCTAGACGGCCCGGTGAATTGTGATAGAAATTAAAAAGGGGACGAATCGAGGTATGTATGGCTAACTTTAATCTTCGTAGAGTCACCTTGTTGGTGTCCAAACATTCGGTATGAGCTTCTTTCTGAGTATATGTGAATTGATTGTCCGATTTTGTTGAGGTGTGAGATTTCATTCTCTGATTTTCTTAGTCGACTATCGTGATAATTGAAATTGTGAAAGGTGATTTCTATGTGATTACTCTATCATGTGCAAGGTTCGTTAAATGCTTGAGTATGTTGGTATGAAAGAATGGTAACAAACTCAAATGTGTAAATGTATCTAAGTGATAAGGGTTGTGTAACAAGTGATGAAAGGGAGTTGTGAATTGATCTAATTGAACTAAATGACCATGGAAATATCGTATATGACTCATTGTTGGCAAGGTTTATTGTGGCTTAACTTCATATGGATTGTTGCTTGTAATGAATTTATATTCTTGTTGATGAGCATCTTTGTGGTTGAATTAATGGATGATAAATACTATTGTGAACACATGATTGGTTGGGTGTTATGAAATTGTACTCTTGATNTAAAAAGTGAAATCTTGCATGCATGTGAGTTAAACCCCGTATTCTAGTAATAGGAAAAACATGTTTGGGTAATCATTCTCAAAAGGGGGTTAGTAGTCTAAGGGATCACATAGTGTTTGATAAAATGCTCAATTGAGTACATGATTCCTAATTCTAAGTGAAATATGTCACATTGTGGAATAGATTGACGGTGCTAGACGGCCCGGTGAATTGTGATAGAAATTAAAAAGGGGACGAATCGAGGTATGTATGGCTAACTTTAATCTTCGTAGAGTCACCTTGTTGGTGTCCAAACATTCGGTATGAGCTTCTTTCTGAGTATATGTGAATTGATTGTCCGATTTTGTTGAGGTGTGAGATTTCATTCTCTGATTTTCTTAGTCGACTATCGTGATAATTGAAATTGTGAAAGGTGATTTCTATGTGATTACTCTATCATGTGCAAGGTTCGTTAAATGCTTGAGTATGTTGGTATGAAATAATGGTAACAAACTCAAATGTGTAAATGTATCTAAGTGATAAGGGTTGTGTAAAAAGTGATGAAAGGGAGTTGTGAATTGATCTAATTGAACTAAATGACCATGGAAATATGGTATATGACTCATTGTTGGCAAGGTTTATTGTGGCTTAACTTCATATGGATTGTTGCTTGTAATGAATTTATATTCTTGTTGATGAGCATCTTTGTGGTTGAATTAATGGATGATAAATACTATTGTGAACACATGATTTTTTGGGTGTTATAAAGTTGTACTCTTGATGATATGAAGCCCTGTGATTAAATTGTGGGTTTTTATTGTTTGCTATGAAATGTGATGTTAAGATAGGATCGGGTTGCACGCTGCAACAGAAATGTAAGGTGGGATCAGGTTACACACTGCAATAGAAGTAATAAGGGTGTGATGTGATTGTAAAGTGGGATCGGGTTGCACGCCGCAATAGAAATGTAAGGTGGGATCGGGTTGCACACCGCAACAGAAACGTAAGATGGGATCGAGTTGCACGCCGCAACAGAACTAATAAGGGTGTAATGTGATTGTGAGGTGGGATCGGGTTGCGCGCCGCAACAGGGGAATCAATTGAAATAAGAAACTGTGGAAACCTCATTTGTGATTCTGTATCTCTATGCAATATTTGTTTGGGTTTCTTTAACTGCCTCATATACGTGTATTGTTTGATTTTACATAGAGTAAAGTTTGTTTATACATACTAGTACTATTCAATGGTACTAACGTCCCTTTTTCCGGGGGCGCTACATCTTTTATATGGATGTAGGTGGGTCCATTGCAGGTAGCTCAGCTCGTCGTTAGTGGTGCCTCCTCCTCATCTTTCAGTAGTACTGGTGAGCTTCACTTCCTCCCGGGTCCGTGTGTAATTCATGCCATCTCTTTTTAGTCTATTATGTATTGTAAGGTATAGCCGGGGCCTTGTTACCGGCAAGTATTGTATAAACTCCTAGTATTCATAGAGGCTCCGTAGATATGATGTGGGTGTATATATCTATTTTGGGTAGTAACTGTACGTATTCGGAATCGTAGTCCGTATTGGAAAGTTATGTATGTATTGTGTATGTTTTTTTGGGAATCAACTTTTGAAATGCTAAAAGAGAAATGAACTTAAGTTTGCAAATCCGCGCTTAAATCCTAAGTTGCTATTTCATATGGAATATGGTGCATTGTATATACGGGGGAACGCGTTGGGTAGGAAAGGCAATCCAGGTCTTCTTGACCGGGTTCACCTGGTTAGGCGCCGGTCTCGTCATTCGGTTTTGGGGCGTGACAAACTTGGGATCAGAGCCTAAGATTTTAAAAGTGTCCTAGGATGTCTCGGAGCCGTGTCTAGTAGAGCGCTTCTTATCGGTGTGTTGTCGACCACATCTGTAATTAGGGGGCTGCATGGAAATTTAGGAAAGTACCCTTTTATTGCTATTCTATATCGTGTGATGTGGTGGAATGTGAGGTTGCCTATCCCTAACTCGTGCATTGTTCTAATTTTTAGTAAATGGCACACAAGAAGAGAGCTCGACTCGGCCTAGAGTCCAATGCCACCCCAGGAGTGGCCTGAATTCTTTATCTGATGGTGCTGGTGAGAATGATTTCCCGAATCTGAATCTGCCTGACTCTTCCATCCCAGGCTAGGATATTCCTAATCCTGCTCCAGCGGAGGGTGCTACAGTCCCTCCCACTGATGTTCCTGATCCTTCTTCAGTCCCAGCTTCCGGTCCCGATATTTCTGATGGGGATCTAAGGAGAGCTATTCAGATGTTGACCCAGTTAGTGGCCTCCCAGGCCCAAAGATCACATGTTGCCCCTTCTCCTCTAGCGAGCAAGGGGATTCTTCAGGTTCTAGGGTCAACCAGTTTCTGCGGTTAGCCTCTCCAGAGTTCACAGGCACCGACCTAGAGGCCGACACTCAGGAGTTTTTTGATGAGATGTACAAGACCCTCCGAGTTATGAGGGCTACTGAGACAGAGGGGGTTGAGTTGGCTTCCTATCGTCTGAAGGGAGCGGCATATTCGTGGTTTGAAATATGGGAGAGTTCCCGTGGAGAGGGGAGCCCTCCGGCAAGGTGGGAGGAGTTTGTGGATGCCTTTATGGATCATTTCTTGCCTGCCGAGATTATGGCAGACCGTGCTTCAGAGTGTGTCGGAGTATCATATGGAGTTTGTGCGCTTGTCCAAATATGCTGTTGACGTGGTGTCTACTATGGAGGCTAGAGTTCGTCGGTTTTTTCAGGGCCTTGCTCTCTTGGTTATTAATGAAGCTGCTACAGCTGCCTTGCATTCGGATATGAATTATGGGAAAATAGTGGGATTCGCCCAGGCTACAGAGGTTCGGAAATTGAAGATAAGGATGGAGAGAGAGCAGTAGTAGGGGCCGGTCAGTGGGCAACCCTGGGAGCTCAATTGGAGGTGTGAGATCAGCCCTTGGGAGAGGATTATCAGGGCCATCTCAGTCATATGCTCAGTCCTCAGCCAGTGCGCCGCCATCAGGGCATAGTTATCAGTAAGGAGGTCGTTTTTGACCCGGTTCAGATAGCAGGAGGTTCCACCAGTCGGGTCGTTCAGGTGGGAGGGTCCCAAGCCCTAAGTGTGGGAGATTTCATACTGAGCCTTGTTACTTGGATATTCCGGTATGCTATAGATGCGGAGTGAGGGGCCATGTTTAGCGAGATTGTCATGCGCCAGTCAGGGCATAGGTAAGGGTGCTGCTCAGCCCTCCAGTTCATCATCCGCTACGTCCTCAGCACGCCCTCCAGCACCAGCAGGGCGCGGAGCAACTAGGGGTAGAGCACGGGGTCAAGGGGGACCCAATCGGTTTTATGCTTTGAGTGGTCGCTAGAGCGTCGAGGCTTCTCCAGATGTTTTCACAGGTATTCTGACTGTTCAGTCACATGATGTTTATGCTCTTATTGATCCTGAGTCTTCTTTGTCATATGTTACTCCATTTATTGCTTCAAGTTTTGGGATAGAACCCGAACAGCTTCATGAGCCGTTCTATGTGTCGACTCCGGTTGGTGATTCTATTATGGTCGTGCGAGTCTATAGAAATTGTGCTGTCATGGTGCGTGGTCGGGATACCACGGCTGATCTTATTGAGTTAGAAATGAGAGATTTTGATGTAATTATGGGGATGGATTGGCTCTATTCATGCTTTGCTAAACTCGACTGCCGAACCAGAATTATGAGGCTCGAGTTTCCTAATGAATCAGTTATCAAGTGGGAGGGGAATAATGTTGTGCCAAGAGGTAGATTCATTTCCTACCTTAAAGCCTCAAAGATGATTAGAAAAGGGTACATCTACCATTTGGTCCGGGTTGCGGACACCACTTCAGAGGTGCCTGCTCCCAAATCTGTGCCTGTTGTGAATGAATTTCTTGAAGTATTTTTGGATGAGCTTCCTGGGATTCCTCCAGATAGAGAGATCGATTTTGGAAATACTGTATTGCCAGATATGCAGCCAATATCTATTCCATCTTACCGGATGGCGCCAGCAGAATTAAGGGAGTTGAAGGAACAATTGAAAGGTCTATTAGAAAAGGGTTTCATTCGGCCTAGTGTGTCACCTTAGGGCGCGCTGGTTATTTTTGTCCAAAAGAAGGATGGATCGCTTTAGATGTGTATTGCTTATCAGTAGCTCAACAAGGTCACCATCAAGAATAAATACCCATTACATTGGGTAGATGATTTGTTCGAATAGTTGCAAGGTGCTAAGTTCTTCTCAAAGAGATTTGCGGTCCGGGTATCACCAGTTAAAGATCAGGGAGCAGGATATTCCTAAGACTACCTTCAGGACTCGATATGGGCACTTTGAATTTCTGGTAATGTCTTTTGGTCTAACCAATGCCCCAACCGCTTTTATGGATCTTATGAATCGGGTTTTCAAACTGTTTCTCGACACCTTTGTGATTGTCTTCATTGACGATATTCTTGTTTATTCGCGGAGTCAGGAGGATCATGCTAATCACCTCAGGGCAGTTCTGCAGACTCTTCATCAGCACCAATTGTATGCAAAGTTTTCAAAATGTGAGTTTTGGCTAGAATCAGTCACCTTTTTGGGCCATGTTGTTTCCAGGGAGGGGATTCGGGTTGATCACCAAAAGATTGCAGCGGTGAAGAATTGGCCGAGGCCAACGACCCCGACAGAGATTAGCAGTTTCTTGGGTCTAGCTGGGTATTATCGGAGGTTCGTGGAGGGGTTCTCTACTCTCGCCTCCCCATTGACTAAGCGGACGCAGAAAGCAGTTAAGTTTCAGTGGTCCGATGCATGTGAAAAGAGTTTTCAGGAATTAAAGTCGAGATTGACTTCGGCACTAGTGTTGACCTTGCCAGAAGGTTCAGAGGGATTTGTGGTTTATTGTGATGCTTCAAGGGTTGGTTTGGGGTGTGTGTTGATGCAGTGCGGGAAGGTAATAGCGTATGCTTCAAGACAGCTCAAGAATCACGAGAAGAATTATCCGACGCATGATTTGGAGCTCGCGGTGGTTGTGTTTGCATTGAAAATCTGGCGGCATTTTCTTTATAAGGTCCATGTGGAAGTGTTCACAGACCACAAGAGTCTTCAGTATTTATTCAAGCAAAAAGAGTTGAACTTAAGGCAGCGGAGATGCTTAGAATTGCTCAAGGACTATGATATGAATATTTTGTACTATCCAGGGAAGGCGAATGTGGTAGCCGACGCTCTTAGTCAGAAATCCATGGGTAGCTTGGCACATTTGGAAGTCTTTCAGAGGCCTTTAGCTCAGGAAGTTTATCAGTTGACCAGTCTGGGGGTCTGTCTTTCGGCCTCAGATGAGGGGAATGTCGTGGTGTGTAATGGAGCGGAGTCTTCGCTTGTAGCAGAAATCAAGGGAAAGCAATTCAGGGATTCGTCTTTGGCACAATTTGGGGAGGCAATTTTGAATCACAAGACTTCAGCATTCTCACTCGGCAATGATGACGGTGTCCTGCGGTGTCAAGAGACGTTATGTGTTCCAGATGCGGATGATCTCCGTAAAGGGTGATGGCAGAGGCTCATAATTCCAGGTATTCCGTACACCCAGGTTCTACGAAAATGTATCACGATCTCAAGGAAATTTATTGGTGGAATGGTATGAAGAAGGGTGGGGCGGACTTTATGGCTAAGTGTTCAAATTGTCAGCAAGTGAAGGCCGAGCATCAGAGGCCCGACGGGTTGACGCAGCTTATGGAAATACCAATGTGGAAATGGGAGATGATCAATATGGACTTCGTGGTGGAGTTACTTCGCACTCCACGTACGTTCGACTCGATTTGGGTGATAGCGGATCGACTCACGAAATCAGATCACTTCTTGCCAGTCAAGTCCACCGATACTGCAGAACAGTACACTCAGTTGTATATCAAAGAAATAGTCAGGCTCCATGGCACTCCAGTATCTATTATCTCAGATCGAGGGGCCCATTTCACAACTAACTTTTGGAAGAAATTTCAGCAAAGTTTGGGTACACAGGTAAAGCTCAGCACAACATTCCATCCACAAACTAACGTGCAGGCAGAGCGGATCATTCAGACGCTTGAAGATATGTTGCGGGCTTGTGTATTAGATTTCAAGGGTAGCTGGGATGCTCACTTGCCGCTTATAGAATTTGCTTACAATAACAGTTTTCATGCTAGTATTCAGATTGCCCCATTTGAGGCATTGTACGGAAGGAGATGTAGATCTCCGATCGGATGGTTTGAGGTTGGTAAGGCAGAATTGCTAGAACCAGATCTTGTGCACCAAGATATGGAAAAAGTTAAAGTCATTCAGGAAATTATGAAGACTGCTCAGAGTCGTCAGAAATCCTATGCGGACGTTCGTCGAAGAGATTTGGAGTTTCAAGTAGATTGGGTATTCTTGAAGGTGTCTCCCATGAAGGGAGTAATGCGGTTTGGGAAGAAAGGAAAATTGAGCCCCAGGTATGTCGTGCTGTATCGGATCGCTCAAAGGATAGGACAGGTGGTCTATCGGCTGGAATTGCCCCCTGAAATGTCATTAGTGCACCCGGTGTTCCATGTGTCTATGTTGAAGAAAGTGGTTGGAGATCCATCAGCCATCGTGCCAGTTGAGACTATTGAGGTTAATGAAGAATTATCGTATGAAGAGGTTCCGGTTGCTATTCTTGATAGGCAAGTCCGTAGATTAAGGAGCAAAGAAATTAATTCAGTTAAAGTGTTGTGGCGAAGTCAGCAAGTTGAGGAAGCCACGTGGGAAGCAAAAAATGAAATGAGAGAAAAATATCCCCATTTGTTTGGATAATTCTAGTAGTTATCGTGCGAATTGTCATCTCTAAGAAATTATATGTTATGTTCAGTTTTGTGCAAAATCACCCCATCTTCCCCTGATTCCTCTACTATTGTAACTTCTCAAGTTGTGCCATAATTGTGTATGTTATGACTATTTTAGTAATGTGCAACCCCTTGGAGTAAATGAAATTATGTGAAACTCATGTGATGGTTAAATGACTAATTGAAGTGTGGATTGGTAATGATTAATTGAAGTGTAGATTGGTAAGGATTAATTGAAGTGTATATGGCATGTTCAAGTAATTGAATTATATGGGACCGGTCGAGGTGACCAAATTATGTGCAAGGCCATGAAATAACTAGTTATGTGTGGAATTAGTTGAGAACATGTGTTCTGGGGGCTCTCTGACAGCTAGATAGGCCTAATTACAGAGGAAACTCTGACAAAATTTTCAGAAAATAGCGGAGTTAGTAAAAGTTGGGGGTTGGCATATTGTGTTTTCAAAATCAAATGATTTCCCGATCCTCATTCGAGGACGAATGATTTTAAGTGGGGGAGGATGTAAATACCCGTAAAATTTCTATGTCTAAAATAATGCCCGAATAGGTTCCTGTGCTGTTATAACTGTAGAAATTGTTAAAACGATTCTATTTTGAGTAAAACGTATCCTAGAACTTGAAAGATTAAATTTTCCACAAATTGCGTGTTATGCGATGCACTGTGCGATCGCATAACAGGTATGCGGATCGCATAGTGATCACATACCTGGACAGGCTACTATCCAAATCGAGGACAACTATGCGGCCAAGAATGCGATCGCATTTTGGGTATGCGGACCGCATAGTTGTCGCATTCTTGCCCCATGGTTTTTGCGAGGGAGGTTATGCGACGCACTATGCGATCGCATAACAGGTATGCAGACCGCATAGTGGTCGCATACCTGGGCAGTGTGGTTCCCATTTTGGCCCATTTGAAGGCCAACTATGTGACAGGAATATGGACCGCATAGCAGGAATGCGATCGCATTCCTGACCGCATTTCTGTGTCGGGGATCCTATTTTTTAAATTTAAAACCTGACCCGCTGTTTTATAAAACACCCCATCCCTCCTTTTTTAATGATTTGCTGACCAAAATAGAGAGAGAAAAAGAGAGTTCTTGAGAGAGAAGGTTTCAACATCATCCAATTTGATTTTCCCAAAATCACTCAAGCCTGGAAATTATCGAGTTATTGTCATCTTCTTCACTCAAAGAGGTAAGTCTTCACCCTATTTCCCCAATTTCTCAGATTTTGGGTAAGGATAAAACACACGTAGGTTTGTTCTTGAAAATAAAAAGTTGAAATCTGGCATGCATGTGAGTTAAACCCCGTAATCTAGTAATGGAAAAAACAAGTTTGGGTAATTATTCTCAAAAGGGAGTTAGTAGTCTAAGGGGTCACATAGTGTTTGATAAAATTCTCAATTGAGTACAAGATTCCTAATTCTAAGTGAAATATGTCACAATGTGGAATATATTGACGGTGCTAGATGGACCGGTGAATTTTGATAGAAATTAAAAAGGGGACAACTCGAGGTATGTATGGCTAACTTTAATCTTTGTAGAGTCACCTTGTTGGTGTCCAAACATTCGGTATGATCTTCTTTCGGAGTATATGTGAATTGATTGTCCGGTTGGGTTGAGATGTGGGATTTCATTATCTGATTTTCTTAGTAGACTATCGTGATAATTGAAATTGTGAAAGGTGATTTCTATGTGATTACTCTATCATGTGCAAGGTTCGTTAAATGCTTGAGTATGTTGGTATAACAGAATGGTAACAAACTCAAATGTGTAAATGTATCTAAGTGATAAGGGTTGTGTAACAAGTGATGAAATGGAGTTGTGAATTGATCTAATTGAACTAAATGACCATGGAAATATCGTATATGAATCATTGTTGGCAAGGTTTAATTGTGGCTTAACTTCATATAGATTGTTGGTTGTAATGAATTTATATTTTTGTTGATGAGCATCTTTGTTGTTGAATTAATGGATGATAAAGACTATTGTGAACACATGATTGTTTGGGTGTTATGAAGTTGTACTCTTGATGATATGAAGCCCTGTGATTAAATTGTGGGCTGTTATTGTTTGCTATGAAATGTGATGGTAAGGTGGGATCGGGTTGCACGCCCCAACAGAAATGTAAGGTGGGATCGGGTTGCACGCCGCAACATAAGTAATAAGGGTGTGATGTGATTGTAAGGTGGGATCGGGTTGCACGCCGCAACAGAAGTAATAAGGGTGTGATGTGATTGTAAGGTGGGATCCGGTTGCACACCGCAGCAGAAATGTAAGATGGGATCGGGTTGCACGCTGCAATAGAAGTAAGAAGGGTTTAATGTGATTGTGAGGTGGGATCAGGTTGCGCACCGCAATAGGGGAAGCAATTGAAATAAGAAACTGTGGAAATCTCATTCGTGATTCTCTGTATCTCTGTGCAATATTTGTTTGGGTTTCTTTAACTGCTTCATATATGAGTATTGTTTGATTTTACATAGAGTAAAGTTTGTTTATACATACTAGTAATATTCAATGGTATTAAAGTCCCTTTTGCCGGGGGCGCTACATCTTTTATATAGATGTAGGTGGGCCCATAGCAGGTAGCTCAGCTCGCCGTTAGTGGTGCCTCCTCCTCATCTTTCAGCAGTACTGGTGAGCCCCACTTCCTCTCGGGGCCGTGTGTAATTCATGCCATCTCTTTTGGGTCTGTTATGTATTGTAAGGTATAGCCGGGGCCTTGTTGCCGGCTAGTATTGTATAAACTCCTAGTATTCGTAGAGGCTCCGTAGATATGATGTGGGTGTATATATGTATTTTGGGTAGTAATTGTACGTATTCGAAATTTTGGTCCATATTGGAAAGTTATGTATGTATTACGTATGTTTTTTTGGGAATCAACTATTGAAATGCTAAAAGAGAAATGAACTTAAGTTTGTAAATCCATGCTGAAATCCTAAGTTGCTTTTTCATATGGAATATGGTGCATTATATATACGGGGGAACGCGTTGGGTAGGAAAGGCAATCTAGGTCCGCTTGACCGTGTTCACCTGGTGACATCAAAACTAAATGACACTAGTAGCCAGGCTACCCCGGGACTCGGAGGGCCCTTGATGGTGTGGCTGTCCAATTCCTGAGAATGACTCCCTTCTGTACTGTCTGGATGACGAGGGTTTCCTCCTCCTCCTCCTCCTCCACTATTACACTGCAATCCATGTCTTCATCTTCTAAGAATATATTCCTCAAACCTATTAACACTTCTTCTTCTTCAGATCCCCACATCATATCAGCCTGATGGAAAGATTGGCTCAAATGTGGTATTGGTTGCTCGAGAGGGTAATAAGGACCGTGCCATGGTGGTGACCAATTTTGATACTCATGCCAAGTATATTGATATCCTAGTCCAAAGGTCGTACCGTGACGCTTTAACTGTATTGGTTTGGAAATACCCTGGAGATTCTGTCCGAGCCCTTTACCAGTTTCATATCCTTCCCATGTCAATATGCTCTCTATTTTTCTATTCCACCACCTATCCTTATCAATTGCATTAACACGCTCAATGAGATGGTACGTCTCTCCACCCAACTTCCTTCTATTTTCCATGACCGGAACAATATGATTAATGTAAATGGGGTTACTCCCGTCCCCATGAATGATCACCGCCTAATGGTTCCATTCGAACTTCACAGCTTGGTGCAAAGTAGATGTTACAGCCCCAGCGGCGTGTGTCCAATGTCGTCCCAATAGTAAATTGTATGAGGAAGATATGTCGAGTACTTGGAATTCGACATCAAACCAAGTTTGTCCCATTTGTAAGCAAAGGTTGGTTTCTCTGATCGTGGCCCTTTGAGATCCATCGAACGCTTTTACGTTCATAGTTCCTGCTCATATCTCATGCAAACCTTTTTCCAATATCTTCAAAGTCGTCAATAGATAGATATAGAGACTTGAACCTCCATCTATCAAAACCCTGACAATGAATTTGTCTTCACACTGTACCATGATATGCAATGCTCTGTTGTGGCTCAATCCTTCTGGTGGCAATTCGTCTTCATGGAAGGTGATCTTATGGCTTTCTAATACTTGTCCTACCATGTTATCCATTTCTCCACTTTTAATGTCATTGGGTACGTCATCCTCATTCAATACCTTCATCAATGCGTTCCTATGTGCTTCAGAATTCTGCAGTAATGATAGAAAAGATATCTGAGCAGGGGTTTTGTTCAGATGGTCCACTATAGAGTACTCTCTCTCTTGCACTTTTCTCCAAAGATCTTCCAAGCCGGTTTCAATGATAGGTTGTTTGGAAGCGGCTTCTTTACTTGTTCCCCCTAGGTGCTCAGGTGTGTACACTCTACCAGTTCTGGTCATCCCCTGTGCTGCACCAGTTTCTTCCATTTTCTATTTTCCTTTCCTTCTCGCTTATGAGGTGTCGTTCCAGGGTACGACATTGGAATTAAAGGATGGTGCGGGTGCTACCGTCACACTGAATGTTGTGGTCACTTCTACTTCAACGGAGCAGGCGCAGCTGCAGGTGTTGTTACTTCAACTTCAAACGGAGTTGATGCGCCTACCTAAACTTCGATTAGTGGCTGTAGTTTTATCACAATAGGAGTGAGAGTGACTGCAGGTTTCTTAGGATCATCCTCTTCTCGAATGAGCCCAATTGACCCTTCTGGATCCCATTCTTCATCAGTTTCTATCACATTTACCCCCTCACCCCTATGATCCGGGAGGGGATTGTTTCGGACATTAGGTGCATCCACTTTCGCTTGTATAACCTTGGCATCAATTAACGTCTAGATCTTGTCCTTCAGAGTGCGGCATTCATCAACGGTATGACCCTTCATGCCGGAGTGGCAGATCAATGTCTTACTTGGATTGACCCATTGGGAGCAGTTTTCCATGGCAACAGCGGGAATAGGAGTGACATAACCCGCAACTTTGAGTCTCTCATACAACTAATCGATGGGTTTAGCAATAGGGGTATATTGTTTGGGCGGTCTGTGGTAAAAATTTGGTCTGGGTTTTTGATAGTTTTGACGGGATGGCGGTGAGTGGTGATATGTTGGTTGTGTATTGTAAGTATGGTAAGTGGTGGTGGGTTGTGGATGTCTGGGAGGTGAAGGCTGATATGTTGGTGGAGGTGTTTGGTATGTAAGAGGAGATTTCGGACCTTGGGCTACCACCACGGCCCCTACTTCCTTCTTCTTGGATATGCCTCCTGATTGCAAGTATTTGTTGGTAGCTTGTAATGCCTCGAAGTTGGTTACCATCCCGCTTTTAGTTCATTCTTCTATTCTCTCTCCCAATTTGATGATGTCGGAGAATTTATGATTTTCAATAACCATTAACCTCTCATAATATTGCGGATCCTAGGCCCGGACAAAGAATTTGTTCATTTGCTCCTCTTCTAATGCCGGCCTTACTTTTGCAGCTTCTGATCTCCCTCGAGTAGCATACTCGCGTAAAGTCTTTGTTGGTTTCTTCTTGAAATTCTGGATATAGAAGACATCTGGTGCATTCTCTGTATTGAATCTGAATCGATTCATGAAATCTGACTCCAGGCTTATCCAGTTAAGCCACTTCTTTGGATTTTGGCTGATATACCAAGATAGGGCATCTCCAGTGAGGTTCCTCATGAATAACTTCATGCGGATTCTTTCATCTTTACCAATCCCTACGAGCTTGTCGCAGTATGTCCTCAGATGCACCTTTGGGTCACCTGTTCCATCGAACATTTCAAACTTCGGAGGTTTGTAACTCTGTGGCAGTTCTACATCTGGCTGAATACACATATCTTCATAGTTCAAACCCTCAATGCCTTTACCTCCCTCAACGCGTTGGACTCGACTTGTAAGCTTCTTAAGTTCCTCCGCCATATTCTTGATGAACAGGTCCTTCTCGGTGGACTCTGGTGTGTATGGGGTTTGTTGTGAAGTGTGAGGTAAGGTTTCTACGTATATGGGATTACTTTGGTGGACTCCAGGGATTTGGGTGTAGTGGTGTTCATTGGTTGTGTTCTGTGGATCAGGGGTACGTTGTGGTGTGTTTTGAGGAGTATGGTAGGTGCTAGTTTGTGGGTACTGGGTTGGATGGTGTTGGTGCTGTGGAGGAGTTGGTATTGGTGGAGGATTAGGATTTTAGGGAGGCGTGGCGTATTGATGAAGTGCAGGAGGATTTTGCGGGTGCTGGTTTTGTGTGTTTTTAGGAGGTGATAGCTTTTGAGCATTTTGTTGGTTGATGTCTGGGATGTTCAAGGTGAGGAAAGGTTTGCCAAGTTACGGACCTGCTCAATTTCCTATTGTAACTCCAATATCTTTTGCTCTAAGCGCAAAACCAAGCAATTTTGTGCCGGAGTACTCCGACCATCGGAAGTCTCAACATTCTCTGCATGTGTAGCGTTGTTTTTCCCGATACCACTCATGTCATCCATCTTAGTTTTTCCCTTGCTTTTAGTATCACTTGGAGGAGGAGGAGGTGGAGGACCTCTAGATCTGCTATGATATGCTGATGATGCCATTATACACGAACCAACCTTAGGGGATGGGAATAATCAAAACAAAGAAAAGCAAAAAGGTAAACGAGTCAGTAGGGAGTTTTGAAAGGATATTTGCAGTATTTAAACACGTATTGCAGAATTATAAGTTCGCGCCCTAATTTGGGGGACCTCATTTTGCTCGAGGTAGGACTAGCAACATATAGATTTGGAGAAACTCAATGCCGATAATTGCATCATTTCATTATTGTGATAAATAGACCAAATCACTACTAAAATGAAAATAATTATAAACAGTTACTAGTGGTATTTTCCTTATTACAATCAAATTTTAAACAAATCTAAAATAAGTAAATATCAATTCTAATCTACTTGGTTCTAGAGGGACCTTCTCCAAACTTGGCCTTCTTGGCCCCATCAATCAGATTCACCAGATCGCACACATCCAACAACATATATGCCCTTTCTACATGCCTTCCTTCATTGCCAAATGCGTTCTGACAATCCGAGACCCTTTTCCTCATCTTCCCCTCAAGCTCCATCAAACCCTGCTCTAAATACTCCAACCTCTCTATTGATCTGGTAGCGATTCCTCTCCATTCATTGATTGCTTCTATGTCCAATTTGTGCTATTACAAATGTCTGGCCTCAGATTCAAAAACCCTTTTACGCAACCTCTTGTACTTGACTTGCGTCTCGGCAGCGTTGTCTATGACCCTATTTCTCAAATCAACCCCTGGCTTGACCTCTCCCGCAATGTCATCGACCAACCATGATGGGCAGAAATATACATGGCCGGCATGATACCGATCTGGCTTGATGGTATCCTTTTCCACAATGATCTTTAGATGACACATGTGTTGTGCCTCACACTTAAATGGAATGGCATTACCCTGGAAGTCTGCTTTGTAATGAACCATCTTGGAGACTCGTGGTATGACCTGTTTTCTCCCAGCTTGCCTCATGACTCTGATAAGAGCATAACGATAGATACCCCTTAATCCGATTAGCACTAGATGAGGAACATCTCTTGACCTAATGATGAATTCGCTACTAGGGAACCACTCAAACATCCAATGGACCTTGTCGTCAGTCATATTGCTAAAGAAGTGTACCCATCCCACAGCATTTCCTGGTTGTGCAAACTGTATACGGTCAAAATCGGGGAAGGCCAATTTTAAGGCTTCTACGGTGTCCCAAGGCTGGTCTCGATGGGATCGGAGCAGAATCTGAGGGTCGACCCCGGGTGCATCTCTCAAGAAAGTGTATTTAAGGCTCATCCCAGCCTACCTCGAGGCAGGATAAAAATCAAAGACCGTCATGGAAAGGCGGGAAATTTCTAAGGGCACGTGGTTAGAGCTCACAAGGTCTGCAAGAATAGTACAAGTCAGTACTGAGACATTATACAGCTGTACCAATAGCATTTCCTTGTCATAATTAGACATGTAATATGTTGGTATTCCCCCTCCTATATAAAGGGGACCCCTATCATTTTGTAACACACATGAATACGACACACATTCAATACCATAGAACATTCTCTGCCTTTCTCATCTAAGTGTGTTCAATTGTTCCACTACTTTATTGCTTTCCATTTATCGTGTCCATTTATTGTGTTCATTAATTGTACTTCATTTATTGCTCGTTATTGGCCACAAGATACTATCACTGAGACGCCCAATATTATAGTTTCTCCATCGACTGTTCATTACTAAATGTCTTCGTTCGACCCTGAGGCCCAGTTTTAGTGACCTCGAGTCCCAGCCCTGTGACTATTTTGGTTTGAATATCTTACTCTTCTGTCTCATACTTAACATATCCTATCTAATAACCATTATTAAGATAAATCATGTATTTTTAGAACCACAAATCAAGTATAATTATTAATACCATTTTCAAGGTAAACAGTTTGGCTCCCACCGTGGGGCTAAAGATAATAGTGATTAATTTAGAGCTAGTTTTCTGATAGCACAAGTTATTCTTCACACTTTTTCTTGTCCAAGATTTTTTGATTTCAGGCTAAAACATGTCAAACTCAGCTAACGCACCAGCGCATGGCAACAATGGCCTCGATTTCCACAGGGAAACTAATGCATCAACTTCAGTAGTCGGTGTGCCACCGCTCAACCCCGGAATAACACTTAATCCCAACCCAGTTGATGATGGCTCGCATATTGCTATAACCACAGATTTGGGTGAGGATGTCGGGGGAAGCGTGCAAGGAGAAGTCCAACCTGACACACAAATGACACATGCTCGAAATGAAGTCAGCTAACAAGTCATTTTTGAGATGATACAAGCACAACAAGTAGCTATTGCTCAGTTGTAGAGTCAACAGAAAACTCCATGCGCAGCAGTACCGAAAACGGCTCCTCGAGTCGAGCAGGTGCCGGAAAGATCAAGTGGCAACGGGTCAGCAACAGACCCACCATAGTGAAGATGCTCGAGGACCTCACAAAGAGGATTGAATCGGGAGAAAAGAAGATAGAAGCTAACGATAAAAAAATGGAGACCTATAACTCGAGGGTCGATCAGATCTCGGGCGCACCTCCAATTCTGAAGGGTGTGGATTCAAAGAAGTTCGTGCAGAAACTATTTCCATCGAGTGCGACTTTAAAGCCAATTTCGAAGAAGTTCAGAATGCCTGATATCTCGAAGTAAAATTGGACCACGGACCCCAATGAGCACACCACTGCTTATACTTGTTCTGTAAAAGGGAATGACCTAAAGGATGACGAGATTGGATCCATCTTGTTGAAAAACATTTGGAGAAACGTTGTCAAAGGGGGCCATGATGTGGTATCATAAACTACCCCCGAACTCAATGGATTCATTTTCCATGCTGGCATACTCTTTTTTGAAGGAACATGCCGGTGCCATCAAGGTTTCTACAAGGAAGTCCGACGTCTTAAAAATCAAGCAAAGGGAGAACGAGATGCTGAGGTAATTTGTATCTTGCTTTTAGATGGAGCGAATGGAATTACCACCGGTCTCTGATGACTGGTCAGTTCAGGCATTCACTCAGGTCTTGAACGAACGAAGCTTAATAGCTTCAAAGAAGCTAAATCAGAACTTGGTTGAGTATCCCACTGTGACTTGGGCAGATGTACACAATAGACATCAATCGAAGATCAGGGTCGAGGATGACCAATTGGGATCCCCCTCTGGCTCAGTATATCCAAGAAGGCTCCTAGAAAAGGGATCAAGACCTACGGAAAGGGAGTCGAGATCAAGTAAAGAAAGGTATCAGTCGTACGTCAAAGATCAAAGAGACACTTCAAGGCGGAATATACCTCAAAATGATCGGGGAGTAGATCGAGGCCAAAATTCCCAAGTACTCATGAGCAAGATCAGATTTTACAGGCATTCAAGGCCAATGGAGGCACCCTGATTGTTAGAATAGAACTTCAACATCGATGTCTCGGACATTGTATCAGCTATGGGTAAAATCAGGGATACCAGATGGCCAAAGCCCGCACAATAAGATCCTTCCCGAAGAAATCCCAACTTGATGTGAGAATAACATGGAATTCACGATCATTAGACCGAGATTGTAGGTAGCTCCAAGAGGAGGTGGCCCGACTGATCAACGAAGGGCACCTTCGAGAATTCCTCAACAATCGAGCCAAGAGCCACTTTCGAGAAAGAGCAGCGCACAAAAAGAATGAACCAGAAGAACCTTAGCAAATCATTCACATGATCATGGGAGGAACTGACGTCCCACAGGGACCCATATTCAAACGGGCCAAAGTATCCATCCCAGCAGAAAAGCAAACTCGGAGCTATATATCCGAAGAAGCTCTTACATTCAGAGAAGAAGACATCGAGGACTTGTCCCAACCACATAATGATGTATTGGTGATTTCTTTTCTTTTGAATAACGTTCAAAAGAAATTTCTGCTCATAGATTCAGGTAGCTCAGCAAACGTAATCCGGTCGAAGGTGGTGGAGCAGCTCGGACTGCTTGATCAGATCATACCCACCTCTCGAGTCCTCAATGGATTCAACCTGGCAAGCGAGACAACGAAGAAGGAAATCATCCTCCCATTCAACGTGTCTGGTGCAGTTCAAGACACCAAGTTTCATGTCATTGAAGGCGACATGAGGTACAATGCCTTACTTGGAAGGTCGTGGATACACAGCATGAGGGCGGTACCATCGACACTTCATCATATGATGAGGTTCCCAACAAAGGATGGTGTAAAAATGGTGTATGGAGAGCAGCATGCAGCTAAAGAGATGTTCGTGGTACACGACATGGAACCAACATCAACTCTCCCCATTCCGGATAAGTCAAAAAATAGGCTGACCCCCGAGGAACAGGTGGTATGTGAGCATTCGAATGAAGACGACGAAGAAGACTTCCTCACTCCTCGAACCTTTGTTTCCCCCGAGGAGTTGGATGCAACAAAATCGACGGTCGAAGAACTCGAACATGCTGTATTGGTCGAGCATCTTCCAGATCGAAAGGTATACTTGGGAACGGGATTAACCCTCGAACTCAGGAAAAAACTCATCCAATTTCTTATTAATAACATTGATTGCTTTACTTAGTCCCATTTAGACATAAAAGGGATCCCGCCGGAAATAACCACCCACCGACTAAGCGTCGACCGCAGGTTCAAACCGGTGAAACAAATAAGGAGGCCTCAGTCCGAGGTAAAACATGCATTCATCAAAGACGGGGTAACAAAACTCCTCAAGATAGGATCAATTAGGGAAGTAAAATACCCGAATGGTTGGCTAATGTAGTAGTGGTACACAAAAAGGGAAATAAGTTAAGGATGTGCGTAGATTATAAAGACTTAAATAAAGCATTCCCTAAAGACTCATTCCCATTTCCCAACATCGATCGCTTGATCGATGCCACGGCTGGCCACGAGATACTTACTTTTCTCGACGCCTACTCTGGGTATAATCAAATTCAAATAAACCCGGAGGATAAGGAGAAGACTTCGTTCATCACGAAGTATGGTACATACTGCTATACTGTAATGCCCTTCAGACTAAGAAACGCAGGAGCCACGTACCAACGCCTAGTTAATAAGATGTTCGAACATCAAATATGCCAGTCTATGGAAGCTTACATTGACGACATACTACTTAAGTCCCTACGCGCAGAGGACCATTTGACTCATTTGCAGGAAACATTCAATGTCCTTAGAAGCTACAACATGAAGGTCAACCTCGAGAAATGTGCCTTCGGAGTAGGATCGGGTAAATTTTTAGGCTTCATGGTGTCGAATAGCGGGATCGAGATCAACCCCGACAAAATCAAGGCCATCGAAGAAATCGAAGTGGTGAACAATGTGAAGGCCGTACAATGCTTGACCGAGCGGATAACGGCTTTAGGCTGATTTATCTCGAGGTCATCAGATCGGAGCCATCACTTTTTCTCCTTACTCAAGAATAAAAACAACTTCAAGTGGACTTCAGAGTGCCAATGCCTTAGAGGATTAAAGCGGTGTCTCTCAAGCCCGCCTTTGCTCCACACCCCGAAGGGGGACGAAACGTTGTGCTTATATCTGGCCGTATCTGAAGTAGAAGTAAGTGGTGTGTTGGTTCGAGAAGAACAAGGTACGCAATTCCCTATCTATTACGTAAGTCGGACCCTGGGAGATGCTGAAACCAGGTGTCCACACTTAGAAAAATTAGCTCTCGCATTAATAAGTGCATCTCGAAAATTGAAGCCTTATTTTCAATTTCATCGTATATGTGTTTTAACAACATATCCTCTTTGAAACATCTTGCATAAGCCTGAATTATCGGGCCGATTTCCCAAATGGGCCATTAAACTCGGAGGGTATGATATCCAGTATCAACCCCGAACAGCTATCAAGTCCCAAATTTTGGCGGACTTCGTGGCCGACTTTATGCTCGCCCTTATGACCGAGGTAGAGAAAGAACTCTTACTAAAACCGGGCACCTCATCAGGGGTATGGACCCTATTCACTAACGGTTCCTCGAATGTGAAAGGGTCCGGGCTCGGCATAGTTTTGAAGCCACCTACGGGCGGTATGATTATACAATCTATAAAAATTACGAAATGGACTAACAGCGAGGCCGAGTATGAGGCTATGATTGCAGGTCTCGAGCTGGCCAGGGGCCTAGGAGCAGAAATCATCGAAGTAGAATGTGATTCCCTTCTGGTAGTAAACCAAGTAAATGGAAGCTTCGAGGTTCGAGAAGACAGGATGCAAAGATAGTTAGACAAATTTCAAGTCACATTGCATCGCTTCAAAGAATGTACTCTGGTCCACGTACCTCGAGAGTAAAACAGCAAAGCCGATGTGCTCGCCAACCTGGGATCATCTGTCGAAGAAGATGACATACTCCCGGGGCTGTTGTACAGCTATCCAAGTCAGTGATTGAAGAAGGCCATGCCGAGATCAACTCCACAAGTCTAGCGTGGGATTGGAGTAACAAGTACATCGATTATTTGAGAAGCGGGAAGGTTCCTAAGGACCCCAGAGAATCGAGGGCCCTTCAAACCAAAGCAGGTCCATTTGCACTCGACGAGAATGGAACTCTATATAGAAAGACCTTCGACGGACCCCTCGTAGTATGCTCGGGACCGGGGGACACCGAGTATGTGCTTTGGGAAATCCACGAGGGCACCTGTGGAAATCATTCTGGTGCCGATTCTTTAGTTTGAAAGCTTATCATAGCGGGCTACTATTGGGAAAACATGGATAAGGACACCAAGGAATTCGTTCAAAGGCGTGATAAATGCCAAAGGTTTGCACCAATGATTCACCAACCAGGTGAACAACTACATTCAGTCTTATCACCAGGGCCGTTCATGAAGTGGCGGATAGACATCGTCGGTCCCCTACCAACGGTTCTAGGTAAAGCTAGATTTATTTTGTTTATGACTGACTACTTCTAGAAATGGGTGGAAGCACAGGCCTTCAAAAAGGTAAGAGAAAAATAAGGCATCGACTTCATCTAGAACCACATCATATGCCGATTCGGAATCCCCTACGAGATTACATGTGATAATGGGAAGAAGTTCATCGGCAGCAAGGTGACGAAGTTCCTCGAAGATCATAAAGTCAAAAGGATCCTATCAACGCCCTACCACCCATGCGCAAATGGACAGGCCGAGTCCACGAACAAGACCATCATTCAAAACTTGAAAAAGAGGTTAGAAAATGTGAAGGGAAAATGGAGAGAGGTTTTTCCCGAAGTACTATGGGCATATCGAACAACTTCGAAGACAAGCACAAGAGAGACACCGTTCTATTTGGTATATGGGTCCGAGGCTTTGATACTGGTCGAGGTTGGAGAACCAAGCGCTAGATTTTGACATGCCACCGAGGACTCAAACAACGAGGCCATGAATACATCCCTCGAACTATTAGATGAAAAGTGAGAGGCTTACCTGGTTTGAATGGCCGCCCAAAAACAAAGGATCGAAAGATACTATAACAGGAGAACAAACCTTCGACATTTTGGAGTCGGGAACTTAGTCCTAAGTAAAGTCACCCCCAGCACTCGAAACCCAAATGAAGGGAAGCTATGCCCGAGCTGGGAAGGACCGTACCGCGTCCTCGGAGTAGTAGGCAAAGGGTCCTACAAACTTGGCACCATGGGAGGTGAGCAACTACCAAGAAACTGGAACATATCGATGCTCAAACTCTATTATTGCTAAGGTATAACCTTCTCCCTATTCACTTTATGTTTCATACTAATTTCTTACAGGTGTTCGATGGGGGACGCCGAAGCACCCTTCAATTCGAAGACCTTGGGTTTTAAAGCATGTGTTGCACTCTTTTTCCCTTCTACCAGGTTTTATCCCAAAGGGGTTTTACCGGCGAGGTTTTTAACGAGGCAACATCTATATGCTACCTAAGGAGAACTCAACAAGTATTCAAGGCTTATTTTCAAGCAGCCTCGAATACTGGGGGGAATCACCCTCGGAGGTTTTCTTTTTGAAAGAATCAAGTTACGCCTAAGCAGACCTCGGTAGGAAATCATTGTATTGGGCCAAATGGTCAAATGAACCATGTCCATGTAGAACAACCGAGCCTCCGAAGGGAAAAACATGTAAAGATCAAGCAATCAAAGAAGCCTTTCTTCTTGTCAAAACACTTTATGCCTTAAAGAAGTTTACTGCTTTAACAAAAAACGGCTCAAGGGCTAGAAATCCTCGAGCACTCGGGGACTGTCATTGACAGTCAGCTCATTGAGCCATCAAAAACTCGAATTTGTAAGACCTCGATGAGGCAACTTCAAGCTCGTAAGACCGTAGTGAGGCAATATCGAATCTGTAAGACCTCGACGAGGCATGCCCAAATTCATAAGACCTCAATGAGGCAATGCCAAGTTTATAAAACCTCAACGAGGCATACTCAAATTTATAAGACCTTAAAAAGGCATAACCCCGATATTAAGGCAAATATTATATATATTCGAACTTGTAAGACCCCTAAAAAGGCATACCTTTGATATAGATGCTGAGCCCATCTTACCCAGGGACTAAAGACTACGGTCATATTAAAAGGCTACGACCGATTTTACGCGGCTGGGAGATGTCCGATTGCCGCCACAAAACTAAAGGCCTTCAATTATTTTGAAAATACTTTGAAAAGAACCGGTTAATCAAGCTACCCTCAGCATAAGCAAAGGACTTCGATAACATCATCTCTGAACAATGAAAAGTCTTCGAAACAATCAACCTTCAATGAAAAGGCTTCGAAAAATTAGGCTCCGAGTAAACCTCCCAAAGTACTCAACTGTCGTCATATATCGACTCATAATCGAGGTTCTTGTTTGAGCCGTCGAAGAGTAGGACGAACATAAAAACTTCAAAAGTATTTATCAAAATGAGGGAAAAGTATAGCCATATTAGAGGTCATGTCGACCCAATCTAAAAAGAGCCTAAGGGCCAATGCGTAAGAGACTAAAAAGACTAAAGAGCCTAAGGGCCAATGCTAAGAGCCTAAAGGCTAGCCTAAAGAGGCTAAGGGACAATGCATAAGAGCCTAAGGGTCGGCCTAAAGAACCTAAGGGCCAACCCAAAGAGCCTACAGGCAGATGTGTATAGAGCCTAACGGTCAAACTAAAAATAGCCTAAGAGGCAATGCTTTGAAACCTAAGGGTCGATAGCCCCGAGTCAAACTTAACTCAAGGGCGGAGCCCTAAACGGTCAAGTATTATCGAGAACAAAAACCTAAGGGGTTTATATATAAGTCCAACACATCGATTGGTTATCAACAAGCGTCAAAATTTATTCCAAAAAAGGCAAAGGGAAGAAGAGAAATGACGAAAAGCGAAGATCCTTCTATATATAATAAAGGTTCACAAAGGCATATTTACAAGGCTCACGCCTAGAGCCCTTACGCAAAAAAGGAACAAATTAAAACCTAATCTACCATCGGGGTCACTTGACCGGACGGAGCTCCCTCAGAAGTTGTGCCTTCAACGTCCTGGCTCTCGGCCCCCAAATGCCAACGGCTTCCTCCCCATCGGGGACTTCACCTTCATCTTCATCATCCTCCGAGCCACTGGCCGAACCGCTGGCTGATCCGTCATCGGGAGAAAGTAGAGATTCCGAATCCTCTTCTAGGTCCCTCACCCTTTCGATTTCGACCAAAAGAGCAAAGCCCCCAGCTTGTGCCTCCTCGAGAGCCTCTCTCCAAGATTTTAATTGAGCATGTTTGAGGGCTCGGTCAACTCAAGGTCGGCCTCCTCATATACCTTCTTGGCTCAAACATTTGCAGTAGCAACATCTTCTCAGTACGAGGATATGAGCACATCGGCTTCGAAATTAGCTGCAGATAGTGCGGCGGCCAATTCAACATGAAGATCCCTATACTTACCGCATTCTGCCCTTGCATCCCGAAGATGATTCTCAGCCAATGTCAACTTCTCTTGAAGAACATATCTCTCAGAGGATACCTTATCCACACACAGCTTGAGTCCAAGGATCTCAGTATCCCTGGCTCTAATCCCCTCCCACATCAGGGCATCTTTCTCCTTAAGCTATAAAACTCAATCCAAAGGTATTGAACGCCGAAATTGGACTAGCACAAAAATAGAAACATACGAAGGCTATATAACCTGCTCGACAAGATTGGCCTGTTCTCGAGATACCATTTCCAAACGAGCTCGAAGGTCATGCAGTTCTTCCTCCTTTTTGGTGAAGAGAGCTCTGAGCTCATCCGCCTCCGATGAGATCTTCCTACACTCTTCCTCATAATGGGTCAACTCAGCTCGAGACTTAGCAAAGGACTTATTATAAAGCACTAAGGCCTGAAATCATAAAAGAAGGAAATCAGAAAAATGAGGATCGAAGCTGAAAGCACAATCATTGAAAGATTAACTGTTTGCAGAGCTTATCAGCTTCCTCGAAAATGAGCGAAGCATCAAGATCGGGGATTTCTTCAACCCTAGTAAAGTACCCTTCAAACACATCATTCTCCCCGAGGGATGCCCCCACGACGAGAGTCTTCATGTTGCAGGCATCTCGTACCTCCCTAGGAGAGAATGTCGAACCCGTCAAAGAATTACCTATATCAATAACCCCGACCGGATCGGTCGAGGCCTTCTTTTGTGTTCGGGGAGCTGCAAAACTGGGCTCCCCGAGCTTATCTACCGAGTTCCCCTTGCCTCAGGAATTGTTTTGGCTGTCGATTGGCTCAAGGGCTCTGTCTAACTCACCCCCGAGAATCTCTTCAGCCCGAGGTAGGGCAACATCAATAATTTCTGGTCCAGAAGCCTTCGGTTCAACAATTGTCATCTCAGCAAGCTCCGAAGCAGTCACGCTTCCTCTTCCCCCAAGTACTAGCGGAGAGTCATCTTTCTCTTCGCCCTCAGCTCGAAGGCCCTTTTCCACTACCGGAGTCAAGGCCGCTGAGTCGACCTTAGGCTTTTGCACTTTAGCCTTCTTCGGCTTCGAGGGCTTGGCCTGTGATTTCCTCTTTCTCTTCTTCTCCTTGTTGGGATTTGGGGTAATTTCTTCCCCGAGTGGTGGTTCTCTCATCAAAGAGGCCTCTCCTAGGCCTGCACAAGCACAGAGCATAAACATAAGAAATAAGAGTCATTTGAGGGATATATCATTTAAGGAGCCCAAGTGCGGCAGGAGAAAAACCTCACAATGGTTTTAGCTTCCAATCGGGCCTTGACCAGATCGCGCCACACGCGCTTTGCATACGAGCAGGTCGAATCGAGCTGGCGAACCCAACCCAAGAGATCCCTAACCGCGTCGGGGTACCACACGATAGCTGCATCATCAAAGTAAGTTAGTTCGAGGGGAATATGGTCCATAGGAAAGAGAAAATACTTAATTAACTTATTCACTTACGATTCATATTCCATTCCTCGGGGAATGGCATCCTTTCAGCAGGGATTAGATCTGAGGTCCTAACTCGGACAAAGCGGCTCATCACCCTCTATCTTTTTCTTTATCGGTACATGCAAGGATGACCTTTGACACCCGACGTTGAAGCTTAATCAAGCCACCTCGATACAGTCGAGGGTTGTACATTCTAATCAAATGGTCGAGGTAAAAATGCATCCCCTCAATCATGTTCATAAAGTACCTAATCATGTAAACAATGCGCCGGAATGATGGATAGATCTAGCCGAGTGTCACCCGATATTCCCTACAGAAATCGAGGATCACTGGGTCTATCAATGGCAATGACGGTTGCACCGGACCTAGAGTAAAAGGATATGTATATACACTAAGGAAACCAACTTTATGTTTAGTTATATCTTCCTCACGAGAAGGAATCTCCACTTGTACCACCTTCCCCCATAGACAATTAACCTTCACCTTCCCGATGGATTATCAAGCTAATGTATCGGGACATGGGTTCACATGCCCCGGTTATGAAGATGGCTTATCAACCTTGAAATCGAAGGATGTTTCACTGGGTTCGGGGATGCACTCCTCAATACGAGGAGGTACTATTGCCTTGCTCTTAGACGAGCGTGATGATGAAGAAGCTTTATCATCTTGGGGAACGGTTTTTGAGGTCTTCGCCATTTTTGCTGAAATATATCAGAAGAAAAGAGAAAAATTGATTGGGAGATGAACACAAGAAAGAAGTAAGAAGATCTTTTTGAAGGTCTGAAGATATGGTGAAAAGTAAGAGGCGAAGGATGGAGTATTTATAGGGGCCAGATGTGCGCATTGGGAAATGCCAAAAGACAACCAACCGCCGTGCGAACGTGACTTTTGAACATCCCTTTTGTCATATCAATCGCTTACATGGCATAACTGACGTAATAATAAAGGCATTGAAGAATGGAAGAATTCAAATTGTTCCTTGTTATTTCATTCCAGGAAACGCGGGGACTATCAGTATATAGTCAAAATCAGGAAAGGCTGATTTTAAGGCTTATACGACATCCCAAGGCCGGTCTCGATGGGATCGGAGCAGAATATGAGGGTCGACCCCGAGGTTCATCCCTCGAGAAAGTGTATCGAAGGCTCATTGATGCGTGGTTAGAATTCATGGTTTAACATGTTATATGCCTTACATTTTATGTGCGTTAATGATAAAAATACACTTTGTATGTGCATAGTGGAGTTTATTTCATGTGTAGGTGCATTGGAGATGGAAACCGATCTAAATGGATGCAAATACATCAAAAATACGCTTAAGAGTCGAAAAGGAAATACCCGGGAGTTAGCTTGGCATTTGGCCCCTAAAGCCAGGCTGACCCTGGCATTAGGGTGGCGTTTTGGCCCTAACGCCAGGCCTGCCCTAGCTTTAAGGGGGCGTTTGAGCCCAAACGCCTGGGTCCCGAAGTTTAGTCAATTCCAAGTTTTGAAGAGTTTAAGTGTTTCTCGGTTGGAATAGAAGTCTCTTACACGTTTAGGGTTTGTCCTAAACATATAAATAGACCCCAAAACACAACTTGAGGGGGATTCGAAAGAGAGGAAGCCATTGAAGTGAAGAAAAACCTGTGGATTATTACTTAGTGAAGCAAACATTGATTTTTATAGCTTTTATTCATTATTTTGTAGTTCAATTATGCAAGTTATTTTAGAATTGATTCTTATGAATATGAGTAGCTATGTTTCTTAATCTAGGGTTTTGGTAGAACCCATTGGGGGATAAACTTATTGTGATATTAATATAGTTTTTATTGGTTGATTAATCTCTATTTGTTTAACTACGTTCTAGTTGTAGTTGATTGAAGGGCCCTCAATTAGCTGTTCCTATTTATTATGTAT
>ML350827.1:0-30746 GCA_005239505.1 Nicotiana paniculata
ACATATTCTTTGACTCCTTTTGGTTTGTGTTGGACTAAGGAACGAATTTGGGTCCATGGTGCACATGATTTTTTGGCAAAAGCTGAGTAAGGGCTTATTAGGGGCAGTTCAGTGGAAGATACTTTCTGTTCATCGGGTAGGATATCAACTTCATAGAGATAATCATATTTTTTGGACAAGGTTTTATATAGAGTAGGAGACATATTCATTTTTGCTAGGGAAGAGGATGATGGAAACGACTCAGACATATTTAGTAAACTGTTCCTCCCTCCGAAAGAATGGGTTGGCTCTGATACCACAGTAAGATGAACAGAGCAAGAGACTCCAAGTAAGCAAACTATATCATAGATACGAAAGTTTTCCTACAAAAGGGCTGGCTATTGCCAAGCTATACTAACAGTTAATGTGCTTGTAGTCGCAACAGTTTTCCTACCAAATGGGCTGGCTTCAACAACCCATATGGGACGGCTTGCCAAGCTACACAACTCGGAAAACTGTTGTACTACAATCAACCCAACTGTTAAAACTCAGAAAACATTCGTACTACAACAAGCTAACTTTCTTAGAGTATTCTTACTCTATTTTCATACATGGACCGGCCTTTCCATCCATTCGAAAGAAAGAACAAGAAGGAAATTTAGAANATGCCGCAAGTTGTAATCTTCCAGAGGGGGTAAGGGCTTGGCGGACATTGCTCGGTTCATTGAGTGTTGATAGAATCACTTGGAACTATTATTGATTCCCTTCTGCTAGGGTCATGCATATGTCGACTTATTTTCTTTTCTTCATACTCATGGGTTTTAGAGGTTTCTAACCCTACGCACCCCTACGCTTCATGCGCCAGCTAGGGAGAGAGAAAAAGAGGCCCCTGACTGAGGAAATGCATCCATTCGTGTGGGAATTAAAGGTAGAGGAACCTCCATAGGAGTCATATGCACAAAAGGTTTGGTTTGGTGGTCGATTTTCTAATTTGGACGAGATGGTAGCTGATCGTGAACGTGGGGATGTAAGCCTCGCATACCTTGAGTGGTTTCACAACCAGGCTATCCCGAAACAAAGGCCAGAAAGATCCATATGGCATGCGGTTGATTGGGAAGAGGAGATCGAGGCCAGAGTTAGAGAAACTAGAAGGGAAGTAACACTAGAGTTCCAATCCCGTATTGATATTTTACAAAAGGATAAAGTCATTCTAGAGACAGCCATGGACATACAACAGGTTGTTTCGAACAGGAAAAGGCTAAGTGGGCACAAGAGAGGCGAGCACTCAAAACTCAAATTAGGCAGAAAAGAGTGATCATTACCGCTCACAACAGGAAGAAAGAGAAGCCCAGTTCAAGGTGGTCCGTGATCATGAGCGCAGAGGTTTTGCTCCATTAATACAATATCTGAGGGATCAGATATGGGGAGTTGAGTCAATCAAGGAGTGCCAGATCGCAGAGTTTGAAATAGAAAGACATAACTACCAAAGTATGATCAATCGGTTAGAGGAGGAGTCACTGGAAATTTGGAGCCAAAGAGATATGGCCTTGGAGCACGAGCGTGATGCACTGGATCTAGCTGAGACCCCTGGTCAGCAAAATCAAGATTTTCACTTGGATCAGGAACACATTAAAGGAAAGATCCTCGAGGTAGCCACGTATACCCCCCGAGCTTGCAGGATTTGTCAGGGAATGACGCGCGAGCGATTAGCTGAAGTATCATTAAACGTCGCCCATCACATATCTACAGATTTATAGAGGATATACCGCGACGTTGGGGGTTAGCCGTAGGAATAAGCTCCATGACTACAATAATGATGTTGGATTCTCCTAAAAAATTTTAGATCTTTTAGCTGGCAGTCCATTTTGATTGCTCCTTTGTGGTCTCTGAGTATGTAAGAGTCTTTTATTGTTTTGAGTCAAATCTGGTCTTATTTAAATGGTTATCTTTATGTAATTCTTGTTATTGAGTCTTGTACCAAAAAAAGAAAACCAATGAAAAAGATTTTGTTTTAGAAAAATTCGAAAATGAGCCAAAAGATGTTTGTTTTGTACAAAAAAAAAGAGGGTCATGTCTGAACTAAGTAATGATCTGATTCATGCGGCAACATGATACGTGGGCAACCCCCAAAAGGTTCGATCAAATTATTATTAAATAGATCTAAAATGAGGGATCAAAATGAGGCGAGCGAAAAAAAGAGAGAAGAAAATAAGAGGGCCAATAGACAGTAGCCTTATAAGCCGGGATGAAATATGAAGCCTTCCAAAAGCATGTTAGAAATGGTGACAATGTTAGGAACATGGAATATTACATGTGATTCATATATGTAAAATGCTTAACCCTAACACGTTTGTTTTCTCTTATATAGTACGCTTACGGTGGTTGATTTGTAGTGAAACTGGCAACACATCATAACATCACCAGATCTAAAGTAAAAGTACCAATGGCTAATAATGATGAAATCGATTTGGTCAATGACGACCCCCATGGTCAGTCAGTTGAGCAAGAGTCGGAGGAAGTAAGAAGATTAAAACAACAACTGTCTGATGTATATCAGGCTTGGGTCTCCGGTCAGCCTCCGCCTCAGGGTCCCTCAGAAGGAACTTCTACTGTACCCTTGGCTACTCAACCACCGCTCCATACAATGAGAGATCACATTATACCACCTGGGTATGTGCTAAACTACAGCTTCCATGCCGCTCCTGGAACCTCTAATGTGCGACCTCCAGCCGCACCGGTCAGGAACACCCCTCTTGTCATGTCTGAAGCACCGGTATATACAATCCCACCACTAGCTCCTGTGATGAGGCCAAACAACGAGCCACCATATCATGCTTACGATAGCCAATACTGCTCTGCAAATATGGATTTCAGGGTCTCGGCTCCATACAATCAGACTCCTCAGTACGAGTCACCAGTGGAAAACGAAGAGCTTGCAAAGAAGGGTGAGCCAGATGAGATGGCCAAGAAAATGGAAAGTCTTGAACAGAACATAAAGAACATACAGGGACTAGATGGTCACAAAAGTGTATCGTTCAATGATCTATGCATGTTCCCTCACATCCATTTACCACCAGGGTTCAAGACCCCAAAATTTGAGAAGTATGATGGACACGACGACCCTATCGCTCACTTGAAAAGGTACTGTAACCAGCTGAGGGGTGCGGGTGGAAAATTGCTGATGGTTTATTTTGGGGAAAGTCTTGTGGGGGTAGCCTCCAAATGGTTCATTGACCAAGACATCTGCATGTCTGGGATGACATGGCTCAGGCCTTCGTCAAACAATTCCAGTACAACATAGATATTGCACTAGATCGCAATTCACTGTCCAATATGAAGAAAAGGCCGACTGAAAACTTTAGGGAGTATGCAATCAAGTGGAGGGAACAAGCGGCTAGAGTCAAGCCACCCATGGATAACCACGAGTTTATCACTATTTTTCTGGAAACAGCCTGATTACTTTCAGAACATGATGTCCGCGATGGGTAGACCTTTTACAGAAGGAATCAAAATAGGGGAGATGGTCGAAAATGGCCTCAAGACTGGCAGAATTGTAAGTCAAGCAGCTCTCAAAGCCACTACCCAAGCTATCCAAAATGGGTCGGGAAGCTTGTCAAATAGAAAGAAGAGATATGAAGGGTCCATGATGACTTTGGGATCCAGGGAAGTTCAAAGAGGGGCATCGCACCCTTATGTGCAAGTTCATCAGGAGCAATCCAGCTATCCTCAACATTATTATCCTCCTCCAATTCCTCAATACTCTATGGGGCCACCATAGTATACAGTGTTCAATGCTCAATCCTATGCTCGGCCTCCCAATCAGCAAGTACGGGGCACCAGCTCCAAGGATCCCCCGGCCTCAGCAACAAAATTTTCGGGCACCCTACAATGCTCGTCCCAGGCAGGATTATGGCCGAGAGCAGAGGCCGGCGGAAATATTCACTCCATTGGCTGAATCATAATCTAGTTTATTCCAGAAACTGAAGCAAATAGGTGTGATCGGACCCATCACTCCCCACCATATGCATCCTGATTCACATGGATTTCAAGCAAATGCTAGATGTGAATATCATTCAGGTGCCCCAGGACATAGCACTGATGACTGTTGGACTCTGAAAAGAGCTACAGAAAGACTAATTACTAAAAAACTGATTGTAGTGACAAATGACGAGGGCCCTCCTAATGTGACCAACAACCCCTTTCCAATACATAATGATGTTCACTTTGTGGGGATGATTGGCTGAGATCAAGAATGCAAGCCGGCTGGTCGAGCAAAAATGACAGCAGGAACGATGTAAGAGGGAACCAAACTGGAAGTCAGTCCAAGCCGAGACGTGTTGTTGATTGTGAAAGGCGCCCTGAGCTTAGAAAAGGTAACTTTATTTGTTCCCAAGGTCTCGAGATTGGAAGTTCGCTCCAATGTTCCAAGCCCAAGGTTGTATGTCCTTGGAAGCTACCCCAACACAAAGAAGAATCAGGGGAGTATGAAGGGTATAACAGAGGGAGTATGAAGGGTATAACAGAGCCGATAATAATCAATTCTGTCGTGCAACCCCCTGTGACAAACACGAAAATCCTTGGAACTACAATAAAACTGTGATGACCTACAAAGGCAAGTAAATCATAGAAGAAGTGGGGGAAACTGGAGAGTTGATGAAGGCCAAGCAAATCAGAGAAAGCCAATTGCCAATAAAGAAATCAGTCACTAAAGAAGCGGCAGAAGAGTTTTTGAAAAAGATGAAAGTTCAGGATTGCTCAATCATTGACCAGTTGAGAAAGACTCCTTCCCAAATTTCTCTATTATCTTTGCTCATACATTCAAAAGAGCATGCTCGTGTGCTAATCAATATCCTGAACGAGGCACATATCTCAGAGAAGACCACAGTGAATCAGTTAGAGAAGATGGCCAACAGATTTTTTGAGGTGAACAGAATCACCTTTACTGATGATGAACTCCCCGAAGAAGGAGCCGGGCACAATAGGGCTTTACACTGGACTATTAAATGTGAGGGGCACTACGTAAAGCGATTCATGGTTGATGTAGGCTCAAGCGTAGATGTATGCCCTCTCTCTAACTTGCAAATCATGAAGATCGATACAGACAGAATCCGACCCAGCAATTTCCGTATCCGAGATTTTGATGGATCAGCGAGAGATACTATTGGGGAGATCAACCTCACTATGATGATTGGGTCGGTTGACTTTGAAATTATCTTCCAGGTAGTGGACATGGACACTTCTTATAACTTTCTTCTTGGAAGGCCATGGATCCATACGGCCCGAGCTGTGCCATCCACATTGCATCAGATGCTCAAATTCAAACATGACAGGCAAGAAATTATTGTTCACGGGGAAGAGAGTCGTCCATTTGTAAAGACCCGTTAATCCCTTGTATTGAGGCCAAGGAAGGGTGTGTGTCCATTGTCTATCAGGCTTTTGAAGTGGTTGTTGTGGACCATGTTGAGGAAGGAAAGCCCATTCCGCATCCTCGTCTTTCCGCCACAACTGTAATGGTGGTTGCACTTATGCTGAGACACGGTTATGAGCCACGAAAAGGCTTGGGGCATCCTTGCAAGGAATTTCGGAGCTCATTTCTCTGTTCAGTAACCAGGGCACTTTTGGTTTAGGATTTAGTCCAACACAAGAGACGAAGACAAAGCCAAGCACCGCAAAAATCATGGATGGGTCTTGCAACAACCTATCCCCTACATTTTCTACACTTTTGTCAAGCCACGACTCTAAGAAGGTCAACATTCCTCGGCGCAGGAAAACATTGATGAAATTTTCCATGGACTCGGCCAGATGTTTTCTGAAGTGAATATGATCCAGGCTGGTGAAGGCATTAGTCATGCCGATATGCAACTATTGGCCTAGACACCACGCTCAACAATTGGGAAGCAAATCCTTTCCCCACAGGGAAAGAGTCTTGGTAGTTTGCTTTTGTAGCTTCTTCTTTGTATTTTGGGTTACTTTCAGGGTTGTAATCCAAACATCTCAGTATGATTGTTTTGTTTTGATGTTAACCCTTCTATCCTTTCGAATTCAATGAAATGCAGTTTAATGTCGTATTAAATTTTGTAATTTTTCCTTTTCCTAATTCCTGACATTTTGTTTCTATTTTAGTTTGGTTAATGTCGGCTTTAATAACATGAAATGCATGCGGAATTCATGCCCAGATCTTAAAAAGCTGTCTAATTTCGAAATAATGCATCAAGAGGTTGAATATGATGAAGATGAGGCTGTTGAGGAAATAACAAGAGAGTTGGAACAATTTGAAAATAAGCCCAAACCCAACCTCAATGAAACTGAGTCCATTAATATTGGAAGTCATGAAGATGTTAGAGAAACAAAGATAAGCATTCACACTAAACAAAAAACCGGAGATGCATTGATTCAACTTTTATTTGAATATAGAGATGTGTTTGCTTGGTCTTATGATGACATGCCGGTTTTAAGTACAGATCTAGTGGTTCATAAGCTTCCCACGTATCTTGATTTTCCACCAGTCCAACAAAAGCAGCAAAAATTTAAAACAGACATAAGTGATAAAATCAAAGAGGAAATAATGAAACAAATGAGCGCTAATGTGGTCAGAGCTGTCCAATACACCACCTGGGTGGCAAATGTTGTGCCTATGCCAAAGAAGGATGGAAAAAGTAAAGTCTGTGTTGACTACAATGACCTAAATAAAGCAAGTCCAAAGGATAATTTTCCTTTTCCGAACATCCACATTCTCGTAGATAATTGCGCAAAGCATGAGATACAGTCATTCGTTGATTTCTATACTAGGTACCACCAGATTCTAATGGATGAGGATGATGCAGAAAAGACCGCTTTCACCACTCCATGGGGTACTTATTGTTACAAGGTCATGACATTCGGTTTGAAGAATGTAGGGGAAACTTACATGAAGTCCATGACCACCATTTTCCACGACATGATGCACAAAGAGATCGAAGTATATTTCGATGATGTCATCAAAAAATCAAAGACACAAGCTGATCATGTGTGCGATTTGAAAAAGTTCTTCGAACGGCTTTGAAGGTATGGACTTAAGCTTAATCCAGCCAAGTGTGCATTTGGGGTTCCATCTGGAAAACTCCTTGGTTTTATAGTCAATCAGAGAGGCATCGAATTGGATCCATCTAACATAAAATCTATTCGAGATCTGCCACCCCCGAAGAGAAAAAAGGAAGTCATGAGTTTGATCGGGAGCCTGAACTACATCAGTTCATTGCTCAACTCACAACCACGTGCGAGCCCATCTTTAAGTTGCTGAAAAAGGATGATACTATCAAGTGGACGGACGATTGCCAAAAAGCTTTTGATAGGATCAAAGACTATTTGTCGAAATCCCCTGTACTGGTCCCACCTGAACCTGGTAGGCCTTTGTTTTTATATCTATAGGTGATGGATAACTCCTTTGGATGCGTTCTAGGGCAACATGACGCAACAGGAAAAAAGGAACAGGTAATCTATTATTTGAGCAAGAAGTTCACCAATTATGAGGTTAAGTACACCCTTTTAGAAAGGACGTGTTGTGCCTTGACTTGGGTTGCTCAGAAGCTGAGGCATTATCTCCTAGCCTACACCACTTACCTCCTATCTAGAATGGATCCTTTGAAGTACATCTTTCAAAATTCAATGCCCATTGGCAGGTTCACAAAATGGCAGATTCTGCTCACAGAGTTCGACATTGTCTATGTCACTCGCACCGCAATGAAAGCACATGTTTTGCAAGCAAAGAATCCAGTTGATGATGATTACAAGCCACTGAGCACATAATTCCCAGACGAAGAGGTCAACTCAATAGAGGAAGTAGTTCCGGACAATAGCCATGTATGAAAAATGTATTTTTATGGGGTTGTCAATATTAAAGGAGTTGGGATTGGGGCAATCCTCATCTCACCTATCGGACAACATTACCCTGCAACAGCCCGACTTCGTTTCTTCACTACCAATAATACGGCAGAATACGAAGCTTGTATCATGATTCTGAAAATGTCCCTCGATCTGGATGCGCATGAACTATTGGTTATGGGAGATTCTGATTTGCTTATCCGGCAAGCCCAAGGCGAATGGGAGACTCGAGACATCAAGATTATTCCATACAGACAATGTGTGAAAGACCTAAGCAAAAGATTCAAATCCATCGAGTTCAGGTACATTCCCAGGTTTCATAACGAGCTAGTCGATGCATTGGTTACCTTAGCCTCGATGCTCCCTTATCCAGGTAACACTCATATTGATCCATTAGAAATCCAAGATTGGAATCAACACGGTTACTGCAATACTATTGAGACAGAACCAGATGGTGAACCATGGTATCATGACATAAAACGATTCCTGAAAACAAGGCAATACCCAGAGCATGCCAAGGCAGATCAAAAAAGAACTGTAAGGCGGCTCACCGACGGTTTCTTCCTGAATGGAGAAATTTTGTACAAAAGGACCCCAGATTTGAACTTGTTGAGATGCATAGACGCCACAGAAGCTGCGCGGATCATGAGTGAAGTGCATTCAGGGGTATGTGGACCTCACATGAATGGATATGTTTTGGCGAAGAAGATTCTGCAGGCGGGGTATTATTGGCTTACTATGGAGCGAGATTGCTTCAGTTTTGTTTACAAGTGTCACCAATGCCAGATTCATGGTGACCTGATTCACTCGCCACCTTCGGAGTTTCATCCCATGTCCTCTCCTTGGCCCTTCGTTGCTTGGGGAATGGATGTTATTGGACCAATCGAGCCAAAGGCTTCAAATGGGCATAGATTCATTTTGGTTGCAATTGATTACTTCACCAAGTGGATGGAGGCCGTCACTTTCAAAGCAGTCACCAAGAAAGAAGTGGTAGACTTTGTTCATTCCAACATCATCTGTCATTTTGGTATCCCAAAGACCATTATCACTGACAATGCAGCTAATCTAAATAGTAATTTGATGAAGGAGGTATGCGAGCAATTTAAAATTATGCATCGCCATTCTACCCCTTACCGGCCAAAAGCCAATGGAGCCGTTGAAGCGGCGAACAAGAACATCAAAAAGATTCTTAGGAAGATGATCCAAGGTTCCAGACAATGGAATGAAAAGTTGTCTTTTGCTCTTTTGGGATACCGCGCGACTGCTCGCACATCTGTTGGTGCAACTCCTTGTCTGTTGGTATATGGAACAGAAGCTGTAATATCGGCTGAAGTTGAAATTCCCTCTCTTCGGATCATTGCGGAGTCGGAGATAGAAGATACAGAATGGGTAAAGACCCGATTAGAAAAACTAATGCTGATTGATGAAAAATGGCTAGCAGCAGTGTGCTTTGGCCAGTTATACCAGCAAAGAATGGCACGCACTTACAACAAGAAAGTGCGTCCAAGGCACTTCGAGGTGGGCCAACTCGTTCTGAAACGCATTCTTCCACACCAAGTAGAAGCTAAAGGAAAGTTCGCCCCAAATAGGAAATGAACCTACATCATCAAGAAAGTGTTACCAAAAGGGGCCTTGGACTTGGTAGATGAAGAAGGACGGGTACCAGACATGACTATTAATGCAGATGCAGTCAAAAGATATTATGTCTGATATATATCCACTGTGGAACTTTCACGCATGATTTTCTCAGAATCGAGATGACGAAGGCTATCATTGCTCGTTATTCCAAATAGGTGTCACTATGTTAACCCTTTTGAGTTGTATTTGTCTTCTTTTTTTCCGCTTTTTGGAACCTGTGTACTTGCAACAAAAAAAAGAAGAAGTCAAACAAAAAATCTTCTAAGTCATTGAACTACGTCCGACCTGATTCCGAAAGGATACTTAGGCAGCATTACCCTGGGTTCGGTCCCATCACAACAAAAATCCATATTCCCAATACTCCAAAACTGGGGCAGAAGTTTGTTTTATTTTACGATTTTTCTGTAGAAACAGTTCCAAAAGTTGTAATTCAGTTCAAGATTCTTTTCGCCTTCTCCCTGTTAAGAACTTCTGTTCAATCTTTGAAAATATTTGAAGTCCCCATGCCAGGGTCATTGGGAAACCTTCCGCATGTCTATCTCAGTTAAAAAAAGAAAAAAAAAGAACAAATGAGAGAGTCTTATTGGTGAAAACCCGAATAAGCACTGTAAGGCGACATTGAGCAGAGTAATAAGAGAGTCTTATTGGTGAAAACCCAAATGAGCACCATGAGGCGACGGTGAGTAGAGAAATGAGAGAGGTCAGTTAGCAAAAACCCGCAAAGGACACTACTAGCCGAATGAGGGTCTTCGATACCCTGACATGAGCACAACCAAGACAGTTTCAAGATGAACATTTGGGACGGATTTTGAGAATTAGACAGCTCAGATGGATTAGGCGTCCAGTCCAAAATGCATGTCATAATTCATTGAAGTCGACACATACTTCCAGATAAGTCTCCCTATTCCTTTCCCCGAGAGGGACACCTTTTGTTTAAGCACAGTCCTTTATCACCTTCAATTGTTCTTCTATTTTTACCCATAATTTTCTTTGAGTCCCTTTCGGTCTAATCTTGCATCAAAAGCGAAGCAAAGAAATCGCTGCAAAATTGGCTACAGTTTCCCCGTAATATCGAGCACAATTTGGGGCATATATGGCATTGACGAAGGCAGAATCCATCCGTGATTTCATTTTATACGGCAAACAAAGTGTCTGAAAAAACTGAAAAGGTCGCCTAGGCGAGACCTGCTTAATGAGAAAAGTTGATAAGCACTACAGACACAAACTGGTACTGGGTGCAAGACAGCTGAGTTTGATTTTAAAGGGAAAAATGGCCTTGCCTCAGGGACAAGGGTTAGCGGTACCATGGACATCTGAGTATGAAACAATTAGGGGCGACATCGAAAAACAAGGTCTCCAGAATGCAAAATAGAGTATCCGAGATCCTCGGTACCACACTGATAAAATCAGCTCTTCAGCAGCAGAGTTTCCGTGAATTCAAACTACAGCAGGGCATCAAGGACACAAACCAACCACCACTTTGAAAACTCAAAAAAATTTCTTTGTTTGAAGCAGGAACAAAGAAGTGCGGAATGGAGATTCTCAAAGGACCAATGTCACCAAACGTAAGCCCCTTAAAATCTCCATTTTTCTTTTATTTTCAGCATGCATCACTACTGTCCATATCTCCCATTCTCGTAGCTTAACTCAGGTAGAATCATTTCGCCTAGGGGGATCCAGCTCGTAGTCTCGGGTAGAAGTACTCTGCGCTTAGGTTGTTTTACATAGCTTAACTCAGGTAGAACCATTTCTCCTAGAGGGATCCAGCTCGTAGTCCCGGGTAGAAGTTCTCTTCGCTCAGGTTGTTTTACTTAGCTTAACTCAGGTAGAACCATTTTCCTAGGGGGATCCAGCTCATAGTACCGGGTAGAAGTACTCTTCGCTCAGGTTTTTTTACGTAACTTAACTCAATTAGAACCATTCCGCCTAGGGGGATCCAGCTTATAATTCCGGGTAGAAGTACTCTTCACTCAGGATGTTTCACGTAGCTTAACTCAGGTAGAACCTTTTCACCTAGGGATATCCAACTCATAGTCCGGGTAGAAGTACTCTTAACTCGGGGTGTTTTACGTATCTTAACTCAGGTAGAAATTCCGCCTAGGGGGATCCATCTCATAATTCCGGGTAGAAGTACTCTTCACTCAAGATGTTTCACGTAGCTTAACTTAGGTAGAACCTTTTCACCTAGAGGGATCCAGCTCATAGTTCCGGGTAGAATTACTCTCCACTCAGGATGTTTTACGTAGATTAACTCAGGTAGATACTTTTCACCTAGAGGGATTTAGCACTTTATCAGTAATACAGGGTACCAACCCCTGGTTGCATTCATTCTCAGTAATACAGGGTGCCAACCCCTGTTACAAACCTTTTAGTAATACATGGTACCAACCCCTGGTTACATTCCTATTCAGTAATACAGGGTGCAACCCCTAGTTATGATTTTCTTTAGTAATACAGGGTGCCAGTCCCTGGTTACATTCCTTTCCAGTAATACAGGGTACCAACCCCTGGTTACATTCCTTCCTAGTGATACAGGGCGTCAACCCCTGGTTACTTTCCTTCTAGTAATACAGGGTACCAACCCCTGATTACATTTATTCCAGTAATACAGGGTACCAACCCCTGATTACATTCCTTCCTAGTAATACAGGGTACCAACCCCTGATTACATTCCTTCCTAGTAATACAGGGTACCAACCTCTAATTACATTCCTTTCAGTGATACAGGGCGCCAACCCCTGCTTACTTTCCATTTCAGTAATAAAGGGTGCCAACCCCTGGTTACATTCCTTTCCATTAATACAGGGTACCAACCCCTAAGGGGATCCAGCTCATAATTCCGAGTAGAAGTACTCTTCACTCAAGATGTTTCACGTAGCTTAAATCAGGTAGAACCTTTTCACCTAGAGGGATCCAGCTCATAGTTCCGGGTAGAAGTACTCTTCACTCAGGATGTTTTACTTAGCTTAACTCAAGTAGATACTTTTCACCTAGAGGGATTCAACACTTTATCAGTAATACAGGATACCAACCCCTGGTTACATTCCTTCCTAGTGATACAAGGCGTCAACCCCTAGTTACTTTCCTTTCAATAATACAGGGTGTCAATCCCTGGTTACATTCGTTTGCAGTAATACATGGTACCAACTCCTGGTTACATTTTTTTTAGTAATACAGGGTACCAACCCCTGGTTACATTCCTTCCTAGTGATACAGGGCGTCAACCCCTGGTTACTTTCCTTCCAGTAATACAGGGTACCAACCCCTAGTTACATTCCTTCCAGTAATACAGGGTACCAACCTCTGATTATATTCCTTCCTAGTAATACAGGGTACCAACCCCTGGTTACATTTCTTTCAGTAATACAGGGTACCGACCCCTAGTTACATTCATTTCAGTAATACAGGGTACCAACCCCTGGTTACATTTTCTTTCAGTAATACAGGGTACCAACCCTTGGTTACCTATCCTTTTGGTAATGTAAGGTACACAATCCCTCGTTATAAATTTTATCTCTTTTAGTTTGTTTATACTACTGTTTCTGTGTGCCTTTCAATAAATCAGATAGTTAATAGATTTCTCTGATAACTCACAAAATTTCCTAGTCTAAACTGGGGCAGAAAAATTTTGTTCGTTTTGTTCGTCTTTGATGGATTTACAGGCCCCACCATAGAGCACAAGAGGTTAAAGTTTGCGGTTTCAGTGTCTCATAAGAAGAAAGAAGTCTTCCGATCACAAGATAGTTGTAGTTAGCCTTGACAATGTGTCAGTAACCCAGCTTCTCAAGATTCATCTTCTCAAATTTTGATCCAGAAAACAAGCAATCGAGATTGAGTCATAATATTTTCTTCAAAGAGCATCAAGATCCAATCTAAGGTCGACACAAGCGAGCAAGTCAAGAATCAAGATTTGACTCCAGAAGGCACATAGATAGGAATTTTGTAACTCTTAGTTTGCTGACATATGTAGTTCTCTTCTCTTTTCCTTTAATGTAAGTAGCAAGTAACAGTAACAACAACAACAACAATTTTAAATCCAGTGTCCGGTAGTCCCAGCTACCAAATTTTCCCAGAACTACACTAATATGATTCCTTTATAGCCAAGGATATGTAGGCAACCTCGAAGCAAGGTTCGGTCACATTTTTCAAAAATGCTTTCATTTGGAGTGATACACGAGCAAAATTAGCTATGCCATTCACTTTCTTTGCACGAAAACTTTTCATGTTCTCGAGCAAAGAGGGGCAGCTGTAGATATCTAATTTTTGCTCTTTCTATTTCTCCTATAATTTTTTATCTCTAGGTTTATTGTGTGTGATTATAGACTTTAGCATTAGATTATTAATTAATTTGTTAAGGTGTTTTAAGGAATTGGATTAATGCCCATTTTAGTTGAGTTATGCATAAATTAGGCCCAATTTTTAGCCCAATTCGGTCGACCCAGTCCAATTGATGGTTGGCCAAGACTTGGTTCAAAACGACGTAGTTTCATGATGAAACTACATCATTTCATTAAGTGAAACCAAGACTGAATCTTACCCATCCATTCCCACTTGATCCAACGGCTCAAGATTAATCTCCCACTCAGGTATTTAAACCCCTAATTCCCCAAAATTTTGCCCCATTTCCCCTTATTTCCCTTCTTCTTCTTCTCTCTTCTCACTCTCTCCTCTCTTTCTCAAGACCTATCCGCCACCACCCATCTCCACCGGTCAGCCGCCACAAAACACCACCCAACATATACCAATGTCTTCCTCTCTTTACCCTCTCTCCTAATCCGGGCCCCAAATCTTCAAAAAACCCTCTAAATTTCGTGAAATCGAAACCCTAGATAGCCGCCTCTTATTTCCCTCTTCGATTTCATGGCAAACCAGCCACCACATCCCCACAAGACCTATATAAACGTGTAGATCTCAAAGAGATCTATACTTCCCCTACAATCTCACCCCAAAAAATGTGCCCCGGCGGCCACCCCACTGCCCGCCGCCTCCATCGCCACTGCTTCTCTATTTTTTTTTGTTGTTTCTTCTTCCTTTTCTTTTTCGACCAAAGTTAATTGTTTCCTTTTGGCAAGACGCCAGAATCTATTGGTTTAGCATCTGCCAAAAAAGAAACATGCGCCTTGGGGTAGGACAACCACCACTTGGCATCCTCGGCATCATCTCATTTATCGATTCGACGTCGAAAGCCCGGAACTTGGTATAAACCTCGAACCCTTATCCTTTACTCTAAAGTTTTGATTTTTCTATTTTTTGTTTCATTTGTTTATAGATTTTTTGTAGATTAAATTCTGTTTATATTGTTTTTGTTTAACCTTCATGTTTAGTCTAATTTCTAATTTCGCCTTTGTTTAAGTTAATCGATTTTGGAAATATGTCACCATTAATACATGTTGTGCCTAATCGTCTTGCTTCTTTTCCGTCTCTGATCATTGGTATTGGTAGTCTCTTGATTGAAATCTTAAATCCGTCATTTTATGCTCCTTTAATTTTTTATTTCGATAGTTCTTAGGATTAAAGTTTAGTTTCCGATAATCAATGATTCAATTTTGCTTATATTAGTATATTTGTTATTTGGTGATGATGTTTAGTCGCTCGTTAGGCTTGAATCACCTATCGGATCGCAGTCTCGGGTTGTTTTGATGTCATGTTTTAGTTTGATTTAATAGTTTGTGTAGGTTCAGTGTTAGTCCAAATTAACTTGTTTAAGTTTGAAGTAGTTGTTTAGTATAAGTAGTTATATGATTAAGTCTTGATGATCCGTACTAGTTGACTCTTAATTGATCTTGTTCGAGTTCCTAGTTGTTTGAAATAGAATGAATCTAGTTTCTCTTTGTGGACTAGTTAGCTTTGAATTTGGTTTGAGGGGATTAAGGGGAAAGGTAAAGAAAGGGAGGGTAATTGAGTGTAGGGGTCTGTATTTGGTTGCTATCACTGTTGCGGACTATTTTGGAGTACAATACTCCAAAATTCTATCCACAGTTGGTAAGGAAAACTGTTCATTGGCCAAAATTCTGATTTTGGACAGATTTTTTGTCAAAAATCCATCATTTTGGACAGATTTTTGGCTAAACAAAATCTGTCCCAAAGTGCTTTCTTCTCCTATATAAAGAGGGTTTCTTCCCTCATCTTCTACACATCTTGGACTCTAAAAAAGACACATCTTCACACACACTATCTTACACTTCCATACATCTTTAGAGTTGCTTGAACAGACATATCTTTGAACAAAAAATGAGCAGCTGAATACTTTAGTAAGCTGAAAATTTCTACGCTTTGTGAGTGAATCTTAGAGTGCAAACTTTTAGAAAAGTAGAAGTCTTTTTTAGAGTTAGTTTTGGGCTCTTCTCTAAAGTTTTCGGGCTGTTTAAACACAATTTGTTGCTGGATTTCTGCTGATTTTGTTGTTGTTCTCTGTTTCTTTCTGTTGTTGAGCTCTTATTCTTTACTGCTATATTTATTTTCTGCGACCCAGGTAACCTTTAAACTGTGTAATGCATATTTTTTTAATAGCAATTGATGAGGATTTGAGCATGTTTAGATTACTTGAAGCATATGCCAGGAAATTTACTGTACGGATGAATGAGGTTCAATCTTGAAATCAAGCTTTGGATCATAATATTAAATTCACGACTTTTTTTTGCTTTATTTATTTATTTATTGCCTCTTAGTATTTCTCTGTTAACCTTTAAGTAGTATTTTATGAGAATCTTGATCATGTTGTAGAAAAAGAAAAGTTATTAAAGACTTGATGAAAAATTTAAAAGTGGGCAGAATGTATTAGTTTAGTACTTAATAAGATTGGGCTAACAAGAATAAAGGGCCAAATGAACTAACTTGTTGGCCCATTTTTGCAGATAACAAATCTGGCTCATTTTTTTTTAATAAGCAAGGGCTGACCCAATGCCAAAGCATGTTAAAAAAGGGCCAGCAATTTTGATACTCAAATGGTTGGCTCATTCCCTTTTAAATCAATGATTTTTTATTTTAGTCAAATAATCTCAATAAAAATCAGATTTTTTTAATTAAAATAACTTTACAACTTAGTCTCGTTAATAATTATGTTAGGCAATTAGTAGGCGCGCTCACAGACTTGCGTAGCGTGATATTATTTTCATTAAATTAATTCAATAATCTCATCTCATATCCAATAGTCTTAGTTAATTTTTAATTTAATTAATCCCTATACTTGCGGATTCTCTTGCGTAGCGCGATAGTAACTTTTAATAATTTTCAAAATTTATTTTCTTCGAATGTAGTAGTTTTTTTTTTTCAAAAGTAATAACGTACTAATAATCCTGGTCATGACTGCGCATTCGCTTGTGTAGCGTGGTTATGACAAAATTCAATAAATTTCGTCTCGATCACGCATTCGCTTGCGTAGTGTGATTATGACATCTTATTATATTCCTTATTTTTTTCTAATAATCAAGATATAAAAGTGGATAGGTAAAACATGAAAATCTTATAAATCACAGTTGGTCCAAAATTAGTTCAAGTCAAGTTTAAGTCAATAAAGCGACCGTGCTAGAAGCACGGAACTCGGGGAATGCCTTTCACCTTCTCTCCGGTTAAAAGAATTCGTTACCCGAACTTTATTTTTAAATACCAATAATAAAAGATTCAAATCTTCCTTTGAATAGGGATTCAAATGTGGAAAAACCCAAATGCTGCTCTCTCCTCTTCCTCGGGCGATTTTATGGAGAATTGAGGCAGCCATGGCTGCGCCCACCTCTCCCCAGCCTTTGGATGTGGGAGAGACATGTATAAACCCTAAAGAAAATACTACAAATCCTACTAATCCATCTTCATATGATGCACGTCTTAACCAAGCCAAACCAGGAGGTGTTTTGAATCAAACACAACTAAAACCGATTGAGTTTATTCATGGAGAACCAACGATTTGCTTTGACATGGAGGAGCGGCAACAATTTGCGAGAGAAGAAGGTTTGCATCAGGCAATTGTGGTAAAACTAACTGCTCACGCACCAGCCTTGCAGGAACTTCGATCACTTCTGCCTAAACTTCTTGGAGTTAAGGGCCATGTTTTAACTGGATGGTTAGCACCAAGGCAGTTACTGATCAGGTTTGATCAATTTGAGGATTTCGTGATGTCGTTATCGCGAGCAGTAAACTATTTTACGCACAAAGGAGATGAACATCAATATAGGGTGTTCCCATGGTCTATTTGATTCAACCCAAAGGAAGAAACGACCAAGGCTGCGGTGTGGATATCATTACCAAACCTTGCGCCAGATTTGTTTGCGAAGAGGGCTTTGTTATCTATAGCTTCAGTAGTAGGCACTCCAATTGCTATTGATAAAGCTACTCAAACTCGTTCAAGACCTAGCACTGCTAGGGTTAAGGTAATTCTTGACCTCTTAGATAACCTGCCGCAGAGAATAAGATTGCGCCATGTCGAAAATAAAACTGGAAAAGTGTCCGAGTTCTTCCAGGAAATAGTTTATGATAACTTACCTGCGTACTGTAATGTTTGCACACCAAGGGCACGAGGAATAGGTGTGTCGTTTGCTTTTGAAGAAGGTTCAAAAAGAAAACCAGTTGGATGATCGTGATGTTGAAACTGCTGGAGAAATATTTCAAGGAGATTTGAGACAAATTTTGGATTCAAAAAAATTAAGGCATGCTGCTGATCATGGAGGTAACACTGGTAAGATTGCTGCTAAAAACTCTGTGCAGATGAGTAAGGATCAAGAGAAAATTGCTGACAAATCCAAACTTCCTAAGGACATCCCAGCTGCTACAGCTTTGGCAAGGATTTACCAGGCCGTGGGACCAGCTTTACAAAATCATACAACTTTAAATGGGGGGGGGGGGGAGATCAAGCTAATACTGTTACACTTGAAAAGGTTGAAAAAACAGCAGTTGTTAAATCTACCGCTGCTCTTGAAGTTGATAAACCAGCAGGTTTGAAAGCTACTGATGTGCACGTTGAGGGGCAAGGTGTTAAAGGTGTGAATGTTTCAGTTAATGCAACTGATTCAGGTGTTAAGGCACAGGAACAAGCTGGGAAGTCGCAAAAAATTGCAGATGATCAAGCAAAAGATCGAGGCTGGTCGCATGACAATCGATCACCTAGCAAAAGAAAGTCTCCAGGTGTTAAACAATCAGCATTTAAGGATCAAAAATCTGATCCTCAAGCTCGATCAAAAACGAGTGGTTGGTCAGTGGTGAATCACGCACAATCTTCACCTAACAAGAAGAATATTCCAGTGCATAAAAATCAGGTTAATGGTTCAAAGAACATACTGTTGCTAATTCTTTTGGTGTTTTGGAGAATGAACCTGTGTTGGTTGATGCTAGGATTGGCGAGCAGCAGGTTGATCGAGATGCAACATCAAATACTAGGCAGCCTAAGACTCCAGGCAGTGTAAAAGAGCAGCAACAGTCCAAATCTTCTGGTGCGCGATCAGACAGTTCAAGGGACTTGATCCCTGTCGATGAACAAAAGGCAGTGACTGTCCATGTAGCTGCTGAAACAACACCAACACTACATATATCCAATCCGGAATTAGCTAAAATGATAAAGGACTCCCAGGCAGCAATGTTGATGCATACTACTCCAATGATAAAGGTTCCATTGGTTACTTTGAATACCTCGGTTCATGAGGTTCCTTCCCAATCGATAGAGTATTTTGGTGAGAAAGGAGGTGATTCGGGGCAGCAATTAATATCTACAGGAAATAATCAACATGTCTGAGAAAGATATGGCGTCACCTTCACAATCAAATTCTACAAATGAAAAGACTAGTTCTAAGGACCAACTAGGTGCGACAAATGCAATTGTTGTTAATCGCAAGACTTGGGCTGAGGAAGTTGTAGAGGAGGAAGAAGATTATGCAGATAGCATCCAAGATGAGAGTGACAATGAGGCAACTCAATTTTCAGCAACTCCTCCATCAAAGGACGAGGCAGCAAAGGTGCAAAGCGAGCAGGTTTCTAATTCTACGGATAGTGGACCAAAGAAAAGAGAATTAAGTCCGAATGCTCCTGCTTTTATACCTTCCGGGCAGCAGAAAATTGTAGCAGCTACATTAAAAATGACCCTAATACTAAGGCTCTATCTACAGGAAATATGGAAAGTACAAGTTCGCCAGTTACAAGGTACAATTTGACTCCTACAAATATCTTCCATGCTCTTGTTACTCATGATAGGGATACTTTGAGTTCTCTTGATAAGAAGGCAGTAGCTACTATCTCTAAATCTATTGGAATAGTGGCCAAGAGTCATGAGGCAGGTACTTTAGTGTCCGGATTTAATCCTACTCAAGCTTTTGGTGTGGATATGGAGCATGATTTTTATGAAGAAGGGGAAGAGCAAGAACTCCTAGATGCAAGCTTTGATAATGTAGCTAGGGAAGGAGATCTCTCACCAAGACATCTTAGAAGTGGATCGAATAAAAGTAAGAAAAAGGTACACGAGAGGCAACACAGTTGGGATGGCAAGGTCACACAAGAAATTGTCACTAGAAAATTTCCAATGAGAGTCGCAAAACAAAAGGNGAAGTTTGAAGAATTTTTGAAGATTGTTGAAGGGGAAAGCAAGGAACAACAAGTTGAAGAACTCACAAGCTTGAAGAAGAAGGGACAAGACTCAAATTACTACTACATCTTATTCTACCATTTTATTAGCATAGTCATTTGTAATATCATCACAGAGTATGTTATAAACTCTGTGATGATCATAGAATATTTAGTGCTTTCTAGCTCTTACTTTTTACATGCTTGTTAGTAGGTGAGGTTATTTTATACCTCAATAGGATTAGTAAGGTAAGGTTAAGCCCAGTATGTGGTTGCTCATGTCCTATGCCTTTGGAAAAATATCCATACGGCTATGAGATTATATCCCCTCGTGAGACTTTGCCGGCAGCTACACCATGATCCTCTACATGAGGATGCCATCATAAGGCAATGTGAAGTGCAGAGGAGTGATTATATAGCCAAGGCATAAAGGCAACACTACTGGTGCTATTGTCCCCCTTATTTGTACTATTCCTATGTGGTGCTTATTTTGATTTTTATTATTAATAAAACTATCCCTAGGCGCATGCCTAGTGGAAGAGCGCGGGCACTCATCAAGTGCCGCTATGGTATTAAAAAGAAAATAGGGATTCAAATAAAAGGTGACTTGGAACACCTGAAATCAATTTCAAGTGGCGACTCTGTAAATAAAATAATCCCTATTCAAGTTTATCACTTTAATTGGAAAAAGTCTTTGACTCGCAACAATTCACAACATATGCATCTTTTGGGGGGTTAGAAAAGGGGTGTGAGACACAAAACTTAGTCCTTTTGGATAGATTTTTTGTGAACCAAAATCTGTCCAAAAGGACCTATTTTTCCTACATAAGGAGGTCATTCTTTCACACTAAAACAGGCACTCTATGACACTTAGAGGACATCTTTACACTCTAAAAGAACTTAAAGCTTGAGAACTTTGAGTGGTTTTCCGGAGATTAAAAAATCTTCCAAGATATACATAGTTCTTGAAGTCGTTTTTTAGTTTCTTTCTCCTTCGAAAGTTGCTTCGTTTCTGGGTTTTCATTACTGCCTGGTTTCCACTGTCTCTTTAAGGCTGTTGCTGTTCCGTTTTGGCTGTTATTTCTCCTTGCTTTTCATGTTGTCTTTGTTGTTAAATTTCTGCTATTGTACTGTTGTATTTCAACATTTCAGGTAATTCTTCATCCTTAGTAATGCAGATTTTTAATAGAAATTGGTGAAGATTTGAACATGTTTAGATTTATTTGAAGCATCTTCAAGGAAATTTACAATATGGATGGATGTCGAGATTACAATCTTGAAATCACGCTTGGGATCATAATGTTAAATATTTGACTTTGTTATTTTTTTTTATTTTTTATTTTTGGCTTCATAGTATTTCCCTGTTCGACTTTGAGTAATATTTCATGACAATCTTGATCATGTTGTAGAAAAGGAAAATGTCAAAGCTTAATGAAGATTTTTGTAAATGGACAGAATGTGTTGGTCTTTTTTGTGTGTGAAAAAGAACCATGTTTGGTGTAGGTTCTTTACCCTTCCCTTTGTTGGAAGTTTTATTGGAAGTATATTTTCAAAAGTCCTTTGATGATCCATTTTATTACTCTACTATAGCAGTAAATATTTGTTTCTTTCTTGACTTTCATACTTATGTTGTTGGCTCTTTTAGTATAGTTTTTTAGGCTTTGTGAAAGTTGAAGTTTACTTAAGATACACAAACAGTATGGGTTTCTTTGTCAGTTGTTGAGATTAGGGTCGTTAGTTGAATGTTTGAACTTAATAGGATTGGGCCACCAAGAACAAGGGCCCAATGAGCTGACTTGCTGGCTCATTCTCGTTCAAGGCAAGCTAGCACATCCCCTTTAACAGGAAGTTGATTCATTTTTATTAAATAATAGTTGGCTCAATGCCAATCAATGGGTTGAGGCTGCTATCCCAATACATATGTAGCAACCAATAAACATCTCATTGCCCATAATACCACAGTTGGAGTTAATCATTAACTATTAGTTTAGTCAAACTAACTCTTAAAATTTGACTCTTTTGTAGTAATTACTTATTAAAAAAAGAGGAGATTCTTTTTATAGTTAAAGTAAATTTATCACTCGATCACAAATATTCATAGGCTTGAAGATAAATTATTTCGTCTTAACCAATGTCGGGAAGACCCGCTTCGGAATAAAGATATAATAAAATGGCAAGGTCGTGAGGACACATCTTGTTTCAATTCTTTCAAATAAATTAAAACTTTGCTATTTAATTAACTTCAAGCAGGCTCCAATTTTAGGTACGACGCACGAACTAAGGTCGGGGATACTCGTCTTGGTTAGTGTAAGCTAGGGTCGGGGATACTCGCCCTAGTTTGAGATCAATGAAGTCATCAACAATAAAGGCGGACATAGGCAAACATGAAAATCAAATAAAGCATAGTTTATTTAAAATTAATCTAAAGCCAAATGCAGTCAATAAAGTGACCGTGTTAGAATCACGGGGCTCGGGAAATGCCTTACACCTTCTCCCCGATCAACAGAATTCCTTACTCGGACTTTGTTTTTTCAGACCAATAATAAAAGAGTCAAATCTTCCTTTGACTAAGGATTCAAATAAAAGGTGACTTGGAACACCCAAAAATCAATTTCAAGTGGTGACTCTGTAAATAAAATAATCCCTACTCAAATTTGTCACTTTAATTGGAAAACTCGTTAACCCACAATCCACAATAACACATATCTTATATTTTCGGGTAGATGACAAGCATAGTGGTTTCTACTCCTAAAAATTACAACTAACTACACCCGGTTCAACTAAAACCCTTGGAAAAGAACCGTGGCACAAACAAAAACCAAGAGGGAATTACTACACTACCTACAAAGAATTTTTTTTCTTTTTAGACTTAATTCCCTCAAGAAAATTGTCTAGGAGATCCTTCGTCGGGAAGAGTCCAATTTTTCTACTTTTTTTTTTCAAAAACTAAGACGACACTACACATTTTTTCATCATGTTTTTTCCTAAAAGGCTAAGATGACACTAACTAAAACAAGAAATAAATAAAACAAGACTAATATTTACAAGTTACCACCCCACCCTTATTTCATGCAATTTCCTCAATGCATACACAAACTGACAAAACAAGAAAAAAACGAGTAGGGTGTATGAAAACTTTCTGATCAAGCCTCGTCATCACCCTCATCCTCGAAGTCTTCCCACTCCTCATTTTACGCTTCCTCCTCCTCCTCATCATCATCATCATCATCTGACTGCTCCGGCTCGGCCTCGAACTGCTCTGGTGTGTTGAAATCCTCATCATCTAGGAGTCTGTAGCCATCACCAAGCCCAACCAGCTGTTGAGCATGAGCATTGAGCGGGAAATGCTCCTCCAAGATGGCCCTCTCCTCTATAGTGGCCGGTTGTCCCCCAATCCGAAGCTGCAAATCCATCATCCCATATAAATGGGCCATAAAGTTGTCATCACGAGCATTACGCTCGACACCTATCATTGATGGCATAGAATTCTCCTCCTTAACCTGGACGCTTGTAATGTCCATTAGTCGTAGGGGCTGAGCGATGATGTGATAGAAATATGCCTCCTCTTCAACCTCTTATTGTCTCAAGTATTGAGTTAACATATTTGCAAAGGGCATTCGATCAATTCTCTTACTAGTTCTCACTAGAGACATCTGGCAGCAGATCAAGTGGCCCGCATTTATCCTCTGGCCAGTCATGAGGAAATATAACACATTCGTACTCTCACGGCTAATAAGAGTGTCATGATTACAATGTAGGAGCCGTGTATTAATCAATTTAAGCCATACTTGAGCCTCTACCCTCATTTTCTTCTTAGGGAATTTCCTATGACGATTGGTTTTCTTGTCCCGAACCCAAGCCGCCATAGAATTGACACCACAAAGAGTGTGTCTCATATCTCGATATGTAGGAAGGGCGATGAAATTGTCCAAGGGTTACCGAGGAACATTTGGAGCACCTAAGAAATTGCATATTGCCAAGGCTGAAAAATCGATCAACCTCCCCAAATAGGCGCCAATTGCTCAGGATCCTTTGGATCAAAACCGACATAAAATTCCCGAATCAGATTGACATTGATATCCCCGGTATTTTTTAACATATAACTAAACCCCAAATCATTAATACCTCTCCAGATTTCTTGGTACTTGACTTGTAAGTGACGCTCATGAATAGCAGATTCCGGATGTATATGTCTCGGCCGACAATGCTTGTACCAGTCCTTAACATATGGGGGTATGATCTTGATTCCAAACTCCCGTTGTCCTTGAGGTTGTGGGCGCATGGCTGTAATAGCTGCCACTGCTTACAGTCATTCAACATGACTTGAAGTGGCTTCCCCCTTTTTTTCTTCTTCGGGTGGAGGTGCGGAGGGAGCCTTAGCCTTGGACGGGGCAGTGGATGTGCCCTTGCCTTTACCGGTGTCCTTACTTGAAGTCATGTTCATACCTACACAAGTGATAATTAATCAGCTTAAGACGCATTGCAACATTTCAAAACATGGTCTTGCGACTCCACACTTAAGAGTTCATCACATGATGTTCAACAGTTTTCGAGGTTACTCAGACTTCACCTCATTTTTTCTTAGCATGAGAATCAAGCAATGACACAAATATGTTTCCTCCAATTTCAAAGCATCAGGCTATCGGTGAGCCACCCTACACTTAAAATTGTAAAGTGGTGCACGACGACATATCACTAGTATTACAATCCCGGAGACTGGGGCTTCAATGGGGACAAAGAATGCCTTTGAGGAATTTTGACAAACACTTAGCATGCACTAGTTCCATGGGAGTGCTTGTAGGGATGAGGGATTGCCTCACCCTCCCAAATTGGCTTGGGAATTCTATGCTACCACTGTTTCACACAATAACAACACCATTCCTATGAGGTTCATGGGTTTGGGACATACAAACATATTGTTACTATGAAGAACAACCCCAAAAATTTTATCCAATTTCATGCATTCACCCAATTCGAAATTGTCAAAGAATGGAGTTAGAAACCATACCTTAGATGTTTAGGAGGAGGTATTGCCCTTGAATTGATGTTGCACGTGAAGGAAGGAGAAAAAGAATGCTTGTCTTCAACGGGTTTGTGAGGGAGAGGGTTTTGACAGTGTGTTCTTGAGGTGTGAGTGTGTGAGATTGTTATGAGTGATGTTTGAGGTGTTTAGTTTAGGTTTTAAGGGAGGGGGTTAAAAGAAACAAAACAAAAGAAATTAAAGAAAACCAAAAAAATACTTACCTGGCGACGCGAGGCTACTGGCTCGCTTTCCCCCTCATGAGGTGAGCTCCAACGCGAGCTGCGGGGCGCGGCGTGACGCGAGACTTTTCGCTAGATGCACCTCACTATACACCACGCAAAGCGAGTTCCCATGCAAGAAACAGACCTGACGACGCGAGGCTTTCGGCCTGGCCAAGCGCGCTGGGGACCTGGCGCCACGAGGTCCAGTGCATGATCCATTGGTACTTCCTACAAAACATGTTAGTGCCTACAAACAAACAAAAATTCTAGTTACGCTAAAAATCGACTACGAATTGGGTTTCCTCCCAATGAGCACCTTAGTTAACGTCACGGCATGACGAATACAACATTATAATAGGTAGCCTCCCATGAAGCACCTGATTTAATGTCGCGGAATGACACAGGTAATCGAACTTAAGGCTCGATCAACATTTTTGGCTCTTGCAAATGAATCACCGATACTACTTTCGTTCTCATCCATGCCCAAGTAATGTTTCAAACTGTGATCATTGACTCTAAACTTGCGAGAGCCATCTTCTGATGCAATCTCTGCGGCTCCGGTGGGATGAATCTCTAGCACACAAAATGGTCCTGACCATCTTTACTTCAATTTCCCTGGAAAAAACCGCAATCTCGAATTGAATAATAATACCACATCTCCCGGTTTAAAATTTCGCTCAAGAATGTTTTTGTCATGCACCAGTTTCATTCTTTCCTTATATAACCTTGTACTCTCAAAAGCATGGTAACGAAACTCGTCAAGTTCATGTAGCTCTGTGACTCTACTAGTTCCAGCGGCCTCCAAGTCCAGATTTAATTGTCGTAATGCCCCGAAGACTCTATGATCTAACTCCACCGGTAAGTGGCATGCCTTTCCAAACACCAATTTATATGGTGACATACCAATTGGAGTTTTGAATGCAATGCGGTAAGCCCATAGTTCATCATCTAATTTTCTCGCCCAATCATTCTGAGTAGCATTTACAATTTTGGTCGAAATACTCTTGATTTCTTTGTTTGATACCTCTACTTGACCACTTGTTTGTGGGTGATACGGAGTAGCAACTTTATGGTGAACGCCATATTTATCCAACAACTTTGCAAAGGCTCGGTTGCAGAAGGTTGCCCCCATCACTGATGATCGTTCTTGGAGTACCAAATCGGGTGAAGATATTTTTTTTTATGGAAACCAATAACTGCCTTCGTATCATTTGTTGGAAGTGCCACGGCTTCTACCCATATCTAGACATAATCCACCGCTATAAGTATGTACTTGTTATTATATGAGCTGACAAATGGTACCATAAAATCGATTCCCCATACATTGAATACTTCCACCTCTTGAATTGGGCTCATGGGCATCTCATGTCAACGGGAAATATTCCCCATTCGTTTGGACTCATCACAACTTTTCACCCAGAACTGTGCATCTTTAAACAATGTTGGCCAATAAAAACCTGACTCCAACACTTTAGCAACTGTCCTTACACCTCCAAAATGACCTCCATACGATGAAGCATGACATTCCTGCAAAAGAGAAGATTGATCTTTCTCGGTAATGCATGTCCGGATCATGTTATCAAGACAAATCTTAAACAAATATGGTTAATCCCAGAAATACATGCGACAATCACGAAAAAACTTTTTCTTTTGCATAGAAGACAAGTCATAGGGAACAATCAGGTAATTTGCAATATTTGCATACCATGGTGTAGCCTCAAGGCTCGTAGCTAAAAGTTGTTCATATGGGAAAGTAACCATGATCTCTTCTACATCAACCTTATTTTCCGCTCCTTCAAGCCTGGAAAAATGATCAGCAACTTGGTTTTCTGTTCTAAGTCGAACTCTTGTAGTAGTAGCACCCATCGAATTAAGTGCGGCTTTGACTCCTTTTTCCCAATTAGGTACCTGAGGGCAGCATGGTCAGTATATACAATCACCTTCGAGCCTATCAGGTATGACCTGAATTTATCAAATGCGAACACCACAGCTAGCATCTCTTTCTCTGTCACTGTGTAATTCAGTTGGGCACCACTCAAGGTTCTACTTGCATAGTAGATCAGATGAATGAATTTATCTTTCCCTTGTCCAAGAACTGCTCCCACAATATAGTCGGTTTCATCACACACCAGCTCAAAAGGTTGCCTCCAGTCGGGGGCCAGTATGACTGGTGCAGTCACTAGTTTCTTCTTCAAATCCTCAAACGCTACCCTGCAGTCATCAGAAAACACAAAAGGGTGATCTTTTTCAATCATTTTACACAAGGGGTTAACAATTTTGGAGAAATCTTTTATAAATCGTCTGTAGAAACCGGCGTGGCCAAGGAAACTTCTTATTGCTTTGACAGAAGTGTGTGGTGGTAACTTTTCTATCACATCAACCTTTGCACGATCCACCTCCGTGTCCTTACTTGACACTAGGTTCCCCAAGACTATACATTCCTGTACCATGAAATGACACTTTTCCAGTTGAGCACCAGATTAGTCTCAACACATCTTTTCAGCACTATTTTTAGTTTCCTAAGGCAATCATCGAACGAGTCTCCCACCACTGAAAAATTATCCATGAAGACTTCCATTATGTCTTCTGACATATCTGTGAAGATGGCCATCATGCACCTTTGAAAGGTGGCAGGTGCATTGCATAGGCCGAACGACATTCTCCGGAAAGCACAGACGCCATATTGACAGGTGAATGATGTTTTCTCTATATCTTCCGAGGCAATAGAGATCTGATTATACCCCGAGTATCCATCCAGAAAGAAGAAGTGGGACCTCTCATCCAATCTATCTAACATCTGATCAATGAACGGCATGGGAATACGACTTTTTGGGTGGCCTTGTTCAATCTTTTGTAGTCCATACAAATTCGCCATCCCGTAACTATTCTTGTTGAGATCAGCTAGTTGTTCTCGTTGTGCACAACACTCATTCCACCTTTCTTTGGCACACATTGAACTGGGCTAACCCAGTTGCTGTCGGAGATGGGGAAAATGATTCCCTCATCTAACCACTTTATCACCTCCATTTTCACGACCTCTTTCATGTTAGGGTTCAGCCTTCTTTGATGTTCTCTGGAAGGTTTGTGGCTATCTTCCAGTAAAATCTTATGCATACAGAAGTCCAGGCTAATACCGTTAATGTATGCAATGGTCCAACCAATTACAGTTTTGCATTCTATTAATACCTGCACTAGTTGTTCTGCCTACACATCTAACAAACCAGATGAGATAATAACAGGTAAATTTGAGTTAGGTCCTAAGAAAGCATACCTGAGGTGAGATGGTAGCGGTTTCAGTTCCAACTGTGGTGGATCTTCGATCGATGGCTTAGCTGGAGGAGTCTTTCTTTCTTCTAAGTGTAAAGACTCAAATTCAAGCTCTCCTTTCAAGAACCCTTGTCCTTCAAGAGCCAGCACCCACTCTGCCAATTCCTCTCCATTTACTTCTTCTAATTTCATGAGACAGGCTACTAGGGGCTATTTAGCATTCAGAGACTCATCTTCCTCCTCCAAAATTACATCCACAGCTTCGATCAGAGAGCAGTTAGCAAATTCACTTGGTCGCAGCATAGACTTCTGCACACTGAATGTTATCTTTTCATCGTTCAGTCTCATTTTTAATTCTCCAATTTCACAATCAATTAGAGCTCTTCCGGTGGCCAAGAATGGTATTCCCAAAATTATGGGAATCTTCTCGTCAACCCGGCAGTCCAGAATGACAAAATCTGCTGCAAACACAAACTTTCTAACATGCACTAGTACATCATCAAGGATACCTGATGGCCTCTTCACCGTCCGATCGGCTAGCTGTAGTAACATGGATATGGGTCTTGCTCTTCCAATGCCTAACATTTTGTAGATAGCCAAGGTCATCAAGTTTATGCTTGCCCCTAAATCACACAATGCTTTAGCAAAAGCATAACTGCCTATTGTGCATGGGATTGTGAAACTCCCTGGATCTGACAACTTCCCAGCTATGGGTCTCGTCACGACATCACTACAGGTCTAGGTTAGTGTAACAGTGGCCAAGTCTTGAAAGTCTAACTTGCGAGACATCAAATCCTTCATCATTTTGGGATACCCAAGCATCTCCCTCAAGGCGTCAATCAATGGAATGTTCACCTGGATTTGTTTCAACATCTCCATGAAATTCTTATACTACTCTTCCTTCTGATATTTGGCCAATCTTTGTGGCAATGGTGCTGGAGGTCCCTTCCTTCTTGTGATTTGAGTTTGATCCTTCTCAGGCACTGCTTCTACTGTCGTTTCTTGCACTACCTCAGTCTCCTTTTCAACCTCTTTTTATTTTCTTGTGTTCTCTTGTGCATGTTGTATCGTTACATCAGTTAACCATGTTGAATCATCTACCTCAATGGGTACTGGCACAAGTGTTTCAGTTGGTTGACTTTCGCGAGCAATTTCTTGCTCTAGATCTAGGTCTCTACCATTTCTTAGACTCACTGTCATAAGCTACTTCGGGACCTACTCTTTTTGATTGACATGGATGTCCACAGGTAACGTCCCTTGGGGAGGATTATTCAAAGCCATCTGTATCTGCCCTAGTTGAATCTCAATGCCTTTCATAGTTGAGTCGTGCGATACTACCTTTTTTTGCATCTGGTGCGCCTTTTCTTGCATCTGGTGGACCTTTTCTTCCATTTTCCTTGTCACGACCCAAATTCTCAACCTTAGAGATTGTGATGGCGCCTAACATCACACTAGCTAGGCAAGCCAATGTTAGAGTTCGATTAGCTATTTTCCTTTGATTATCTCTTTAGACATAATAAAATAAATTTAAAGTAACTTAATCTAATGGTTTTCAATGAATAACTCCAAATATAAAATGATAAAAAACTAAATAAACCGAGCCACGAACTAATTATAGAAATAAATCTAAGACTACCCCAGGATCTAGTGTCACAATTCACGAACTACTACAGAATACTACAAATAATGGGCTGAAAGAAATAATATAACTGTTTTGAGAAAATATAAAGCAATCTCTACGAACTAAGAGAAGACTCTCAGGATCTGCGAACGCCGGAAAATATACCTCGTGTCTCCGGATAATGGATGGCTGCTACTAAAAATCTCTATTGTTGGCCGGTACCTGGATCTGCACAAAAGCGTGCAAAGTGTAGTATCAGTACAACGGACCAAATGTACTGAGAAAGTGCTGAGCCTAACCTCGACGAAGTAGTGACGAGGCTAAGGCAGGGCAATCATATCTTAACCTGTGACAATATATATATATATATATATATATATATAATAAAGCAATAAAATAATTCTACACAAACAAGAAAATATAAACTGAAACAATAAGTATAATGGCTCAGTCGCCTATTCCAGGCCTCAGCTGTCACCAAAATCTCAACAAAATTCCAGAAGAATTTTCAATGTTATGACTTTCAAAATAGCCATAAGTACGGAATACGAAAGATAATAGAGTAAAACAGTAAATTCTTTTCAAATATGTAAGCTTC